>PVJL010010152.1:0-51611 GCA_004026885.1 Lyroderma lyra | reverse complement strand
GCAATCCCCCTTCTGGGGATCTACCCAAAGAACTTGAAAACCTTTGTCCGCAAAGACTTATGTACCCCAATGTTCATTGCAGCACTGTTCACAGTGGCCAAAACATGGAAACAACCAAAGTGCCCTGCGACAGATGACTGGATAAAGAAGCTGTGGTACATATACACAATGGAATATTATTCAGCTGTAAGAAAAGATGAAATATTGCCATTTGCAACAAAATGGATGGACCTGGAGATCATCATGCTTAGTGAAATAAGCCAGACAGAAAAAACAAAGAACTGCATGATTTCACTCATATGCGGAATATAAAACTGAAAGCAAAGAAAAAAAGAAATGAACAAACAAATAACCCATGGACACAATCATAGTTTAATGTTTATTTGGGGACGAGTGGGTTAGGGAGGGGAGAAAGGGGAGGGGGTGGGAGAGGAGGGGGGGAAGCTAAATATAAGGTGATGGAAGGAGAAGTCACATTAGGTGGTGAACTTATTATACATCAAGTTGACAATGCACTGTAGAACTGTATGCCTGAAACCTATGTAATCCTTGCTAACAAATGTCACCCCAATAAGTCTAACAATAAAAGTGAATTTAAAAAAAAAGGACATATTAGGGTTCTTCACAAAAAAACAAGATATAAATTAGAAAATAATCTTTCGGGAGTTGCAACATTTGCCCAGTAGAAAGCAGACAGGATGGAAGGGTGTAAAGTTAATGCTGAAGACAGTGAGATGAGAATGACTCTGAAATGAAGGAAAAGGTAGACTCCTCAATGTTTTATTGATAATTATGAATACTTAGGAAATTAGAAAATCCTACATATTTTCAAAGGGGAAGGATTACAGTAATCTACAGAGACATGATAAAATTGATGTACATATATATATGCTAATATCTATGCATATCTCTATTATTAGCAACAATGGATGCAATATTAGAAGACTGTAACAATTATCGTGAGGAACAATTATTTAAAATGTATATTTCAGAAGGCAGCCAAATATAATTACTGTGTAAAACTGAAATAAAGATATGTCCAGCTGCATGAAAACACTGTTGGAAATAATTTTGCAAGGTGTTCTCCAGAGAGTAAAGAAAACTTTAGAAAAAGAAGTATTTTTTCATAATTTTTTTTTAACATTTGAAGATGAAAATAATTTTCTTGTTTTGAACAAAAACATCTGTTAAAATATTTTATTTACCTTTATACACATTTCTTCTAAAAAAGCAGATGTCACTCATTTTCATATTTGTGTAATAACATAAAACAGAAAATGTATAATATCTGCAAGTAATATTATAATACAAAGGCTAAAATATTCAAAATTAATACCTCACTTCTTTTATAACATGTTATTAAATATAATATTTCCATTTTTTTAGCCTTAATTATCATTTCGTTCTAAGCAAACTGTGTAAACTTTTTGGTGTTATTTTAAAGGTAAAATAATTTTTACCATAGAATTAAAGATCTGTAAAACTTTAAGAGACTGAAAAAATATAAAATGTATGATGATCATATTTGCTGAGCAGGTTCTTTGAACTTTGAAACAGAGATTAATGGAAGTAAAATCAATTTTGGATTATCTGTGTGAGGTTTTATATGAATACATGGTACTAAATTAATGCACACAAATTATTCAGAAAATGTAGACTTAATCTCTGTAAGGAACTCTATCAGGGAGATGAATGGAGAGACATATTTTTTCCACATCCTTCACTTAAAGAATGTACAAACTAAAATATAGTTTATAAACTACTCTAAAAGTTATACAAGTATATTATGAAGTCTAAAGCATTGTAATGACTTCCTTTCATGTATATGGGAATCAGTCAACAGTGCTAGGAAAAGCAATAAACTGCAATATTTCAGTTAATAATAGATCATTGGTGAATATTTGACATTGCTTTGAATAAGTGACATGTATTTTGGTATTTAAACTTAATTGACCACATTTACATTTTTCAGGTGTTTTTATTTTTATGTTTTGTCCATGTTATAAGAGACATAAGTTAATGGATTTCATTTGTTTTATGTTACGTGGCTAGAATTCTGCCTCCTTCAAAATGTTTGGGTACTATTAATATTAACATTAGTTCCCCAGGTCAAAATTGTTTCTTTCCTACATCTACTACACTAAACTTCAGGACTATTATGAAAAGCTGGTTCTATTTGGTTGTTTTCTATTCCAAATATCTTATTTTGTCCAGATATGTGAGATGGTCATGGGTTGGTCTCTGAAAAGATTAAAATCTAGTGGACAGACATTGTAATATATGTAGTATTAGAGCTAGTTTAAGTTGATTTTATATTTCCTTAACCTACACACCATACATCCTACCTCTGCGTTTGTCTTGAGCATATGCTTAGAGATAAGAAATCAATGAAAATTACCTGTAGTCACTTCAAGCCTATTTTTTCCCCCAGTTTTCTTGACCATTCTTCATTTGTTTTGGCTATAACAGCTTTTGCCATGTCTAAATACCATGGCTCACTGGTATTGTCTTGTATCTCAACTGCTGCTAGAACTCCGAATTTGAGTGATTTTTTTTTCCATTTGAATCCTTACTAGTAAACTTTGATGTTCTCTAAGGATAATGCTAGGATTCCATCATTTGGTTTTAACCTCTCTTGCCTCATAGGAGTTACTACATCACTTTAATCAAGGGGCCCTTCTCATGGTGTTGGCAACATACTTAGTACAAGACTGGGTATGCTTGTATGATAGATGGCACGGTACTCGACAATATGTTAAGGAACTAACATTGCATTTAAATTTAACAATTTAGGAATGTGTAAAGAGGCTGCAATTATCCTCAATACAATTCATTAAAGTGGTTTGATAACATTTTAGACAAATGTCTGAAAAAGTAAAAACAAACTTGTAAATGGATGACTTGAGAGCAAGACTTCACAAAATTACAGTGTACAAATTTTGGAAAAGTCAAGCTCAAATGCTTTATTTTGTTGAACAAATTTTTTAACATGTGCTCTTAATGAATGTGCTTGGATAAATTTAATGAGATAATGTAATCAGTAAGCACTGGAGTGTTATTTTTATGCCTTATTGATTTTACCTTGAAGTGGATACTGTGATATGTCACCCATCCCCTGCAGGTCCAACATTTTATTCCTCCTTCTGCTGAGAGTGTCAGTCACCGGCTGACAGCTCGCTGCTGCGTCTTCCACCTAAGAAACCTCCTCAGCTTAACACAACTAAATCAGCAAGTATTACCCTTCTCTCTAAAAGCAGCCCATATTCAATATTTATCAACATGGGAACACATAGACTTGGCCCTCGTGTCTTCACATGACACATCTCGGAAGGGTCACTCCAGCTTCAGGGCTACTTGTAGGGTTGGAAATAAGATGTTGTGATTGCATCTCAGTTCAACTTCTGCTAAATCCACTTTCCTTACTCATTGAAGAATGTTGTTTCTGAAACACGTTCAATAACTTACTTGGAGATAAATCTTAATCTTCCAACCTGTTTCCAAGGAATGTACCCAACAATACATTGCTTTTGGACGTGTAGCACAAGCCGAAAGAAACTCAATCAATATAATTCATTTAAATTTATTCTTATTTCAAACTCAGATAATATTGAATGACAGTATACTTTATGCAATATACATTTTATTACTTACTTGAAAAAAATATATAATTCAGAATATTTTTTGTAAGGAAGAAAGAAGAAACATTGCATATATTTTTCACTATGGAAATAATAATACATTGATATGAAAATAAAAGTCTTTAGAGTCTTAGTTTTTTTGTGTGTGAAATCAAACTGAATGCTTCCCAATAAATATATGCCTTTTATAAAAGAAATTAAGGTTTGTTTTCACTTTAATTGTGCTGTTTTAGCGTTACTATAGAGTTGTCTAATGAAACTACCTCATACAATCAGATCTGAACACTTCAGAGAGCTATCACTCTCTCTTTTTAGGTATGCAAAAATCATGAGTTTATATTTTTTGTGTCTATTAACTTATCATAAAAATTTTCAAGTTAATAGAAGGCATTTTTGTGGGAATGTAACATTAGTAATTTTCTATGTTACACTTAATTTTTTCTTTATTAAATGTATTGAGGTGACATTGGTTAACACGATTATATGGTTTTCAATTGCACAATTCTGCAGTACATGACCTGTGTATTGTATGTGTGTTCCCCATCCAAAGTTAAATCTCCTTTTAACACCATATATTTTACCTCCTTTACCCTTTTCTACTTTCCCCTCTTTCCCTCTGGTAACCACTAAATTGTTGTCTGTGTCTATGAGTGTTTATTTGCTTATTCTTCTTATTTGTTTCTTGCAGTTTTATTTCCCACATATGAGTAAAGTCATATGGTTCTTGACTTTTTCTGTCTAACATTTTACTTAAGATCAGTATCTCAAGATCCACCTAAGTTGTCACAAATGGCAGTATTTCATCTTTTCTTATGGCTGAGTAATATTGCATTGTGTGTATGTACCACAGCTTCTTTATCCAATTATCTATTGAAGGACACTTCGGTTGTTTCCATGTCTTGGCCACTGTGAATAATGCTGCAATGAACTTAAGGGTAAATATATCTTTAAAGGTAAATTTTTTTCAGAATTTTGGGTAGATATCCAGAGGAGAGTTTGCTGGGTCATATGGTAATTCTATTTTTAATGTTCCGAGGAACCTCCATAGTGTTTTCCATAATGACTGTATTCAATTTACAATCAGCAGTGCATGAGGGTTCCTGTTTTCCACAACCTCTTGTCTTGTTGATAACAGCCATTCTCATACATGTGAGGTGGTTCTTACCGTGGTTTTGATTTGCATTTCCCTAATAGTGAAATTGATTATCTTTTATTTTCTTATATTTGTTGGTTGTTTGTATGTCTTTTTGGGAGAAGTGTCCATTCAGGTCCTCTGTCCATTTTTTAATTCGATTTTTTGTTGTTGAGTTGTATGAGTTCTTTTCATATTTTTGCCTATTAACCCTTTATTAGAGATGTTGTTTGTTAATATCTTCTCCCTTTCCATTGGTAGCCTCTTCTCTTTTTTTTATGGTATCTTTTGCTCTGTGGGAGCTTTTTAGTTTGATGTAGTCTGATTTGTTTATTTTTGCTTTTACTTCCCTTGCCTTTGAGGTCAAATTTATATAATTCTCTCTAAGATCAATGTCTATAAGGTTAGTACCTATATTTTCTTCTTTGCAATTTATTGTTTCAGTTCTTATATTTAGATCTTCAACTCATTTTGAGTTAATTTTGGTGTATGGCAGCAGTCTAGTTTTATTCTTTTGCGTGTGAATTTCTGATTTTCTGATTACTTTCAATTTCCTACTTATGGGTCTTTAATTATTTAAAAATGTGTATAATAATGTATAATATTTATCATCAAATTGAAATGTATATATAATAAAATGTGTACTTCCTCATTGCATAGAATTAAAAAGTATTTTAAAGATCATAAATACAAATTCACATGAAAATCTATTTTTGAGATAAGATTTATGGTAGCACTTACAATTGTCTTTGAATATTTCATCATGCACTTTCCTTTTAGAATGTAAGAGTCTAGAAGTACTAAACTTTATTCTTTATTCTATTTCACTGTGTCCTAGAATGGTGCCAATTATACACAGTTATAAATATTTATTAAATTATGAATTTAATGAGAATTAAAAAATGAACAAGTAATGCGTTTGCTCACAGTAAAGAAATACTGACAATTGAGATTGGTATTGAGTTGATTGAGAAAGACAGAGAAAGAAGAAGATAAAATAAACAATGAATCTCAGGGTTGTGACTTGAAATGAATAGCCATTTACTGATAATGAAAGAATATGGGACTTTAATTTAGTAGTGTAGGCATAACAGTTGGGAATTGTTTTGGACATGTTGAATATGAGATGCCCACTAAACACAGAAATAAATGTTAATAGATATACAGTATTCTGGATAAGGGTTAAGTTAGCATTAGTCATATGCTACTTTTGGGGTAGATTAGGATTGTTGACACTACAAATTTGGGATCTTTATATAGCCTTCAGAATCTTGATTATTGCCTTGCAAATAAATACACAAATTGCATAATTGTTTTTAATGAACTATTACAGAGTCCCAGTAATCATTAACTCTATATGCTTTCAAACTAAATAATGGTGTTAAATATTAACATTAGAGTTAATGTCAATAGTACAAAATAATGTTAGAAATTGCCAGATAATATCAACCGTAGGAATCATATATTTTTGAAAGCAACATTTTCCTCTATTATAAAATAAATAAATATAAAAATTATTTCTTTTTCTGTCTCTGGTGCTATTTGTGAGTTTCAACCAAGCATTTGCTGCTCTCAACAACTTCAAGGTATTTGTTAGTAGCATAACAGAGGAGGAAAAATAAAAGTACATAACCATATGTGTCTTTCAAGTAAAGCAATAATTGTTCTATTTAGGCACAAATAATAGTCATTTTGGATAGCCTACATTGAACTGCATATTATTGTTAATGTGTTTATTATGAGCCTCTTGAAATTTGCTTCTTTTTACCTATTCTACAAACAAGGTGGGACAAATAATCTATGCAGCTATACTGTGTTTCTAAGCATTACATTATCTTCCCAAGCAATGGCCCTGTGCATGTCTTCTTCTTTCTTCCATCAATATTTTGAATTATACTTTGACTCATTTTAATATTAATGTTCCTGACATTATAATGCAGTTTTATTCTCCATATTGCAATGTCTCATATCTTACTCACTCTTCTATATCCCATTTAAATTGCTTCTTAAATGTTTTCCAGAATTCTATAAAAAGAGGCAGCCACTCACTCACTTATATATTTTTCATTCATTCAACAAGTTTTTATTGAGTTCCAATTTTGGACTGGTTATTTAGTTAAATGGGAAAAAGTACAACATAGAGCCAGAGGCAACATCTTCATGGAGTTTATATTCCAGTAGAAGAAATACCCATTAAAGAAAAATTATAAATTGGAGTTAATTACCTCTATGAGATAAAGATTTTGAGCTGATAGACATTAATAGAACTCAGTTAGACATAATATTTATGAAAATCGTTTATTTCTTTTCTAGAGTGCATTTTTAGTGTATGCCTTTTCCTCATCTCCTCTATTAGTTTAACAGCCTCCTAATCCCCCCTGCTTCAGTATGTGTTAAAAATCATTATAAATATATAGTGTAATTATATTAGTAACAGATGGCCTGTGAATAGATAAGAAAAACAATTTTTGATCAGTGCTGTAAATTATTTATTTCAAATTAAACTATTTCTATTTGAGATGCTTAGAGCTTAAGCATATGTTTATTGTCATAGTCACAGATCTGTGGACTGTGAAAATAATCCTCAGCTCTACCATATGTTAAAAGAAATATTTTGGTTGATATATAAAATCAACTAATTTTCCCATGTTTTTCTATTTTCTTTCTTAACAATGTAATAAATCGTGTTTATTTTTCAACAAGCTTTTTATTGTTACTTCAATAGGCAGTACTATAATTCTTTTAAGAAAATTTTTGTGTGTCTGGTATGTCACATGCCTTTGAAATGCTTCATTGCAGATATAAAATGAATTGAAATGCTTAATAAAAGGAGTCATTTGTTCTTATTATAAGTAAATACAGAAGAATTGAGAGATGGTTTAACATTATAATTTTAAAGTGTCTTCTAGATTAAACATCTAGGTATGAGATAAAATCCTTTGACCATACACATAAAAGTTATCAACTGTTATATTCTATTTTATGATCATACTCTGCTGCCAAGATTCACTGTCTATTTGTAGAAAATAAACACAGTAAAACTCAAAAAGCAAAATGTACAGTATGGCATAAAATTCCATCACTTAGAGATCAACCTTCTTAATATTATGACATATGCACTTCCATGTATTATTAAAAGCTCTTTCTCATGCCCACCTCTTATATAAATTTAACTGTGGTTCTCTATTTTCTTTATTAAAGACACTGATTGATGTGCACAGAAAGATAAGTTCTCATAAATAATAGACAACATTTTACTGCATGAGGCATTCTTCTGCATTAGTTGAACAATATTATACTAAATATTAGTGCCATTATATCATTATCAAATTTATTTTGCTTAAGCAACTATTTTATAACACAATTAAATATGACTGCAATACTATTGCTTTTCACCATGGAAATTATGATAATAATTTGAAATTATTAAAATAATTCACTTTGAAAAACTGAATGGATGGTTCATATGACCTTTTCAAAAGATTGTATAAAACAATGAAAACCTCAAGTCTTTAGTCTGTTTTATAAGTTTCTAAATTCTTTCATAAAAAAACAAACAATCTAGATCTCTAAATTATAGATGATAGATCATTATATTCGTTTTGAATATGTAAGAACCTCAGATATTCAATAGACAAATACAACTCTAAATCATGACCCTGAATCATAGAATAGTGACAAAAATAAAGGAATAAATTTATCATCTTAAAGTTCTCTTCTTGGAACTCCCCCATGCATTCACCTCTAACCTTCTGTATGGCAGTGGGAAATACCCAACTCCAGACCACACTAGCCAGCTTATCACATCTAAGAGTAGAAAATCAGGAAAACTGAGTAGTATGTGCAAAGTTTACAGTTTAGAGACAAAGTCACTAAAAGACTGAAACCTAATCATAGTACTATTATTGACTGCCTTGCCCCACACACCTTAAAAACATATTACCAAAAACCTTTATAACGTAGTTTCTTTTACCGAATAATCCTATCTGGCTATCAAAAACAGAATAGAATGACATACTAAAAGGCAAAAACACGTTGAAGAGAAGGAGTAGCATCAGAACCACATTCAAACATGGCAGAAACCCTAGAATTTTCAGACTAGAAGTTTAAAACAACTATATTGATATGCTAAGGGATCTAATGAATAATGTATACCACTTGCAAGAACAGACGAGCAATGCAAGCAAAGAAATGGAAATCCTATGAGAGAATTAAAAGGAAATACTAGCGATCATAAAAAACTGTAACAGATATGGAGAATTCTTTTCATGGGCTTATAAGTAGATTGGACATGGCTGAGAACGGAACCTCTGAGCTTGATGATATCTCAATGGTAATCTCCTAATCTAAAAAGCAAAGAGAAAAAGACCGTATTAAAAATTTATCTAAAAACTAAGACAACATAACAAAAGGTGGAATATATGTGTAATGCGAATGCCAAAAGAAGAAACAAAGGAAGGAATAAATATTTGAAAATTTAATGACTGAGATTACTTCCCAAATTAATGTCAGCCACAAAAACACATAACCAAGAAACAAGAGGATACACTGCAAGATAAATGAAAAAATAAGTACCCTACACTTAACTATATATTTCGAAACTTCATAAGTTCAAAGACAAAAATGCTATATGAAATCAGAGAAAAATATCTCTATCTATAGAACAATGATAAATAAGTGTGACTTCTTTCCAGACATTGTGAAGCAATAAGAGGGGGATGAACTAAAGTATTGAGAGAAGAAAACTAAAACCTAAAATTCTGTGCCTTCTGAAATTATCTTTCAAAAGTGAAAGAGAAATAACTCTCTAGACAAACAAAAATTGAGAGAAATTGTTTCTCATAGAACTGGCTTGCAAGAAGTGTTAACAGAAGTTTTATAGAAAGAAGGAAAATAATAAAAATCAGAAACTCAGATCTACATATAGAAAAAAAAAGAGCATTGGAGAAGGTAAAGTGAAAGTATTGATTTTTCTAATTGTTATTTGATCTAACAGAGAACAGTTTGTTCAAATTAATAACATGTATTCAAATATTCATTAATACTCATATGCTCACTTATGTATGTTTATGTATAAGCAGAGTAAATGACAACAATGATACAAGGGACAGGAGAAGGAATTAGAATTACTTGGTTATTATAGGGCACTCACACCTGTGAAGCAGTAAAGTGTTAATTGAGACTGACTTGTATTAGTTGTAAATTTATATTGCAAATGCTAGAGCAATCACTTAAAAAAGGAAAAAATGATATACAACTAGGATGCTAAGAGAAAAGAGAAAATCCTATTAAATGCTCAATTAACACCCCAAACGTCACAAAATAATAAACAACAAAAACAAAATCAAAGAACAAGAACAATGAGTACAAAATGAAAATAAAAGTGAAAAAATTAATCCCACAAGATCAATAATCACTCTGATTATTGAAGGTCAATGATCTAAACCCACCAACTAAAAAATTTTTTTCAAAGTCGATCAAAAATATATTCCAACACTATACTGTCTACAAGAAACCCACTTTAAATATAAAAGCACATGTAGATTAAAAGTAAATGAATGGGGAAAGATACACCATGCTAACATTTATTTGAAG
This sequence comes from Lyroderma lyra, assembly GCA_004026885.1. NCBI lineage: Eukaryota > Metazoa > Chordata > Mammalia > Chiroptera > Megadermatidae > Lyroderma > Lyroderma lyra. Next base: position 41,246 of record PVJL010010152.1, on the reverse strand, counting down.
AAAATGAAGTAACTGTTATAATTTTGGAGCAGACTTCAAAGCAAGGAAAGTTATTGTGGATAAAAAGGGTCATTACATTGTGATAAAGGAGTCAATTCTTCAAGGAGACATAATAATTCTCAATGTGAGTGTCCTAGCACAAAGCTCTAAAACACAGAGGCAAAAACTAACAGAACTTTAAAGAGAAATAGATAAAACTACTACTATATTTGGAAGTTTGAATATTCCTTTATCAAAAATGTACAACTCCACTTGGCAAAAAAATCAGTGAAGACATAGTTAAATTCAAAAATGCCATCAGTTTGGGAGTTCCCTGATGGTGTAGTGGCTTAAGGCTTCAGATCTGGCGCTGTCAGTGCTGTGGCCTGGGTTCGATTCCCAGTCAGGGAGTTACCCACATACCAAAAAAAAAAAAAAAAATGCCATCAGTGAGATGGATTTTATATAAATATACTAACTCATCCAACAACAGCAGATACATGTTCTTCTAAAACGTACCATATTTTTCCATGTATCATATGCCCTCATATATAAGAGGACCCCTACTTTTCTAACCTAACATTTAGACCTTCTCAACTGGTTACCCTGATGTGTAAGACAACCCCCAATTTTTGGTCTAACAATTTTAGACAAAAGTATTGTCTTTTACATAGAAAAATACAGTATATGGAACATTCAATAAGATAGATCACATTCTAAAACTTAAAACATACCCTAACAAATTTGAAAGAAAATAAATTTTTAAAAATTTTTCTGGGAGATTGCAATGGAATTACTAGTTATCAATAAGAGAAATATAGCTGAAAATAATTGAAATTAAATTATGCTTTATAAACACATGGGTCAAAGAAAAAGATCTCAAGAAACATTTAAAAAGATTTTGAACTAAATGAAAATAAAAGCAACTTACCAAATTCTGTATAATAAATATAAACAATGTTTACAGGAAAATTAAAAAACAAAAAAGATCTAAAATCAGTTATCTATGCTTTCACATTAGAAAGTGCGAAAATGAAAAGCAATTTAAATTCAAAGTAAGCAGAATAAAAGAAATATGAAATAGAGAAGAAAGCAATAAAATTGAAAACAGAAAAGCAAAAGCTGGTTCATTGAAAAGAGCAATAAAATTAATAAGCCTCTAGCCAAGCTAAGAAAAAAAGAGAAATCACACAAATTACTAATATCAATGTCCACTACAGATCCCAGGACATTAAAAACCTAAACAAAGAATTATATGAACAACTCTAGCTTTACAAATTTGAATACCTACATGAAAAGGACTAATTCTTCGTAAAACATACAATTTGTTAAAAGTTACACAAAAGGAAATCTCAATAAGTCTATCTCTATTAAATAAACGAATCACAGATTTATAACGTTTCATTGCGGAAGACTGTGGTTTCTTATTAAACTACACATATTCTTACTATTGAATCCAGCAATCTCACTCCTTGGTATTTACTCAAAGGAGTTGAAAACATATCCATACAAAAACCTATCCATAAATGGTTATAAATCTTTATTAATAATTGCCAAAATGTGAAAGCAAACAAAATGCCTGTCGTAGGTGAATGGATAAATAAACTGTTGTATCACCAGACAATAGAATATTATTTTATGCTAAAAAAATGTGCTATCAAGCCATGAAAAACAATGAGGCAATTTAAATGCATATAACTAAGTTAAAAAAGTCAGTCTGAAAAGGTTACAAACTGTATGATTCCATCTTTATGATATTGTGAAAAAGGCAAATCAATGGACACAAAAATATCAGTCATTGCCAGAAATCAGGTGGAGGAAGGGATGAACAGTCAAACACACAGAGGTTTCTTCAGGCAGTGAAACTAGTTTTGGGTGACACTTAATGGTGGATAGATGCCATCACACAGTTGTACAAACCCGTAGAATGTACAACACAAAGACAGAACTCTAATATAAACTATGGACTCTGGGTCATGATGTGACAATGTTGATTCATCAATTGCAATAAATATATCATCCTGATAAGGAATGTTAGTAAAGGAGAAGACTATGTATGTGTGTGGCATGGAGTATATGAAAATTCTCTGCATCTGTAATTTTTCTGTAATTTAAAACTGCTCTAATAAATTTATGTATAAAAAAAAATCAGTCACAATGAGTGTGTTGAGTTGTCCAAAGCAGGTATTTAGGAGTTGGATGATGGGTTGATTGGGTTTGTAACTTCTATTAAATGAAAAGGAGAAACAGAGGTAATTATCAAGTCATGGGATGAGCTGATAAATTCTCTGCGTATGGGACAGGTTAGTGGGGCTTCAGATTACGATGCAGATCTGGCAAAGTTCCTGTCCACCCACTGTATTTGAAAAAATTATTCAGTCTTGAAGGGGGATCTACGCAGTATATCTTATATATTCCACATACTTGTTCTGTCTTGTACATTGTAGTATACCTATAAAAAATGCCTTTGATAATTATACTCAGAACCAAACCTTGTATAATTTTACTTGTATTCTTTATTGATCTCTAATAAAACTGTAACTACTCTTTTCATGTAAATCTAGTGAAATTTCTTTCAAAATATCTTTCAAAAATTTGTGCTCTTTCTAAAGTTTCTTAGACATTTGTAATAATGTCCATATGCTTTCTCCATAATGAACATACCACATAATAATTCTCGAAAGATTAAAGGTAATCAATCTCCAACTTTCAACTTGGTTCAACAGGATATCAGAATGTCAATAAAATAACCAGAATTTTGAGTCAAACCACATAGCTGAAAAACAGCATATGACTGCCAACACAACACAACACAAGAAAAACACATTCTACCATCATTTAATCTTATTTCACAATTTTCTGTCAACACATGCTACTCCCTTCCAGTTTTTATCTGAAGCAATAAAACCTGGAAGTCTCTATCATTCTTTTACTCTCAAGAAACTATATAATAAGATGTTTTAGATCTACAAACACAAGATTAATGAAATAACTGAACTTCAAGGATTTTCAGTTTTTCTCATTCTAGCCCAATTAATGATATGTCAGTCAAAAAATCAGTCACTGAATACACTTCATAATAGACAACTATCTTATGTCTCAGTTTACACTGAAATCAGTGTATAATTGATCCACTCGTAACTCACATTATGCAGAAAAAATTAAATAAATGAAAATGCATTTTGATATATTCAGCTTTTCTTACCTCAAAAATGTTGTTATACCTATATTAAAGAGCTGCATTTAAACTTAATATCCACTAAGTTACATTCTTCCAGAACTTGTAGGAAGAAAATTAACTACTTATTTTTACCTCATATAGTCCAGAGAGTACTTTCATTCACTCTGTATTAAATTTCCAAAACTTATCAATTACTAAATAAGATGCTGGATATAGGTGATGATAGATAGATAGATAGATAGATAGATAGATAGATAGATAGATAGATAGATAATAGATAGATAGATAGATAATAGATAGATGATAGATAGATAGATAGATAGATAGAAAGATAGAAAGAAGATAAATAGATATATAGATGAAATCTTGATAAAAATAAGCATGGCACATGACCTCTTGGAGCTTTCTCATATATTGAGACGTGCCTTATTAAAGTAATCGCATAAACATGGTGCAAAAATGACAAATAGCAGCATGGCAATGACACCAAAAGAAAGGTACAATTTACTATGAGAAATTAAAATATTAAACATTCAATGAAATATTAATTGAGCATCTCTATGTGATATTTATTATGTTAATCACTAGGAATTAGCAGTTAACAAAAGACTTAAATTCTCTGCCCTCATGGAGTTTATATTCTAGTGATGGAAAGACAATAAACAAATAAGAAAATACTGGGCGTACCAAAAAAAGTTATACACAATTTAAGAGATGTGATCTATGTATTACTTTTCCAAATAAAATTGAATTATGGTAGCAATGTGTAGTATGACGTTCTTTCAAAAGATGGCATTAATCAAATGAATGATGGTGTTGTCATGTGACAGGGAGAACAGTCAAAGAGAATGGCCGAAGCACAGTTGTCATTCAAGAAATGCAAGATCCTTAAAGGATGTGGTGTACCATAGAAAACCAGAAACACCGGTTCTTTGGAAGGGAATTAAAACAGCATGCACAGCGATACAAGTGGACACCCGGGACAATGTTGCTCAAACGTTAGTTCGCCATAATCAGAAGTTTCTGGACACTGATGGTAACCACTTCGAGCACCTCTTGTCATTGCAGAAGTCAAACTTGATTTGCATTCATATTTTGTTATTGGTATATATTGAATATTACAATTTTAATACAGTTTTTTTCTTTCTTAAAACGTACATACATTTTTTGGCACCCTCTGTATGTACTATCTAGATGTTGGTGAGAGACATAGAGCAAAATAAGCAAAGTAAGACAGCTAAGGAAGCAGGTCATCAGAGAATCTGTTTGAGGAAAGGACGCATGTGCTCTATAAGCATATCCAGCTTTCTTTTGATAGTTCAGACTTCATCCTACATAACAGTTCCATTTCTACTGAATCAGCTAATCCAGTCCTTAGTACACCCTTTGAATACTGCACTTGGCTCCATTCTCTTTTCTTTTCTGCATTAACAGAATTTTGAAAAGTCCTTTTGGTTTCAGCATATTTTAACATTTTTGGTACAATTGCTATTTATATTAATATTTTGAGACCTACTTTATTTTTCAAGCACATTTATTGTAAAAGGATAAAGGTAGAGCTGCTGAAACAATACAACCCAGAAAAACAATACCTAAAAGCAATAGGTTGTTTTCTTCTTGTTTGTTTTTTTGTTTTGTTTTGTTTTGGTTTGGTTTGGTTTTTTTCCCATTGCATGAAACCATTACTGATGAGTTATTAGTCTCTTCAGCATAATGCACTGTTCTGTCACTCACAAGACATGACTGCCAAGGGTAATTATCCTCATTCAAACTGGTATGAAAGGTAAGATGTGAGAATGCTGGATATGTGTCCTTTAATCAAATAAAACAAGGGTTACTACTATATTGTACCAAGAACATCATGACCACTCATCACCATAAGTAACCTAATATTTCTGTAATACAAGGAAAAATGCATTTGGTTGGACAGATTAATCTCCACCATAGTGAGAAATTTAGACTTTTACCTTCCAGTATTCCTATAGAGGACAATGGAAATGGAATATGAGAATGTCAAAACCAAATATCTGAACCAACTCTTCTTCTGTAGGAGTAGGAATAGTGAAAATTGTATAATGGTAAAAAGAAGTTTAGAACTAGAGTCAACAGGAATCACGTTGTGACTACATGCATGCAAGAGACTGAGAGAGCTCTTGAAATAAGACAGTCTATATGAACTAACAGGTTAAAAGTATGAGGGCAATGCTATAACTGACAGAATCTTAGTCCACTCGTTCCCAAATATTCTGATAACAAGATACTTAGCACTCTTAAAAGTTATTGAGGGTCTCAAATGGTTTTTGCTTATTTGGTTATATCTATTGACATTTACTTTATTGAACTGGAAAATGTAGAATTTTAAAAATCTATATATTATTATTGGTATAAATACCAATAATAAACCCATTCTTTTTAATATACTTTTTATAAAAACAAGTGCTCTTACCAAAACAATAACTAGGAAGAGTGGCATTGTTTAAACTTTTTTTGCAAATCTTTGTTTGACTAATAGCAGAAAACTGTATCCTTGTGTCTGCTTCTGCGTTCAGTCCCTTAAACTATCACATGCTGTGTAGTCTCTAGTAAACTCTATTGTACACTTGTTACTAAATGAAAGTTAAAAAAAGATAAATTTTATCTTGCTATTATTATGAAAACAGTTTTGATCTAAAAGACCCTCTGAAGTGTGTCATCTTGTTCCCCCAAAGCTCCTGGACCTTTCATTAGGGACCACTACCTTAGTTCAAATCTACCAATATCTTACTGGTGTCTACTAAGAAAGTGAGAAACTGATTTTCTTTTTTTTGCTCTTACTTTCTTTATAATCCATTATCCATTGAAAAGCCAGAAAGATCATATTTTAAAAACATAAAATAAATAATGTTACTTACTTTTTCTGCTTAAATCTTTTTATTGGTCTCCCATTTCTCTCATAATAGAGAACAAATAGTTACTTAACTCTGTCTCGTAAGTCTGAAACTCTGCAACAATTTATCCCCAAGATTTATAATAGTGTGATCATTTAAAATGTTACATAATGGCTTTAGATTTGATTGGTCTTTAGATAATTAAGAATGACTACAGATATTCTCTTTATATGTTGTCAAATATACTGTCATAATTATTATAGTTACTATCACTCTTTAGCAAGTTACTTTTAAGCTTAATTTTAAAACAACAAACATTTATTTGTTTTTTTTTTGTTTGTTTTTTTTGGGGGGGTGGGGGGTTGGTTCCCTGGCTGGGAATCGAGCCCAGGCCGCAGCGTTGAGAGCGCGGAAGCCTATCTGCTACACCAGGGAATCCCCCAAACATTTATTATCTCACAGAATTTCCAAGGCAAGGAATCCAGGAGCGGTTGACCTGGGGAGTTGTGCCTCAGTGTCTTCTATGAATTTGCTATCAAGCTATGAAGCTGGGCTGCAATTATTTCAAGGCTCAGATGAGGCTGGAGAAGTTGCTTGCCTTCTCCTTCACAGGCTTGTTAGTGAATTCACTGGTCAGAAATTTCTGTGGGTCAGAGTCTGTCTCTTATGTGGGCCTTCTCAAAAAGCTGCCTAAGTATGGAAGATGGTCTCTCCTGGGGTAAGGGGAATAAAGAAAACAGAGAAAGGGAGGAGAAATAAAAAGGGAAGAGACAAATATCTCAAAAGATATAATCTGCTGTGTTTCATAATTCTTGGAAGTGATATAGATCACTTCTATCATACACTATTGGTGTCAGATTAATCTGGGATTCAATGTGCAATTTTAATTTAGTATTGTATGCTGAATACCAATATTGTTTTCTACTTCATATAAATTGTGAAAACATTACAACAATTTCTCAGACTGAAGAATTCATTTGAGCTTTCTTTCTTTCTTGTTTTATTTATTTATTTTTTTATTACTGTAGATTTCTACTGGGAACAAAATTGATCTTCGGATCATCAGAAACTATGCCTGTTTTTTCTGCTCTTAAAAAAATCTTCTTGTTATATATTGATTTCCAGATTGACACTCTTTTTTATTGTTATTGTTTCTTTGTTTCTCTTTCATTAATTTAAAGATCCCATTTCTTTGCTTCTGGTCTCTGTTGTTTCTGAGGAGAGATCAGTCATCATTTGCGTGTTCTCTATGTAATATAAGTAGACTTTTTCTTTTCACTACTTTTAAACTTTTACCCCTGCCATAAGGTTATCTATGATGTGTGGTTTTATTTGTTTGTCTATTACTTGGATTAGACTGTACTTTATAAAAATGCTTTGATGTTTTCCAACAATTTAGAAAATGTTTAGCTATCATTTTTCAAATGTTAGTCTAAGCTATTGTTCTCTACTGACATTTTTATTCAATTGAAATTCTGCTAGTAATTCTATATATTAAAACTTCTTTTTCAGATATTGTATTTATTTCTTGAATTCATATTTGTTTCTTAGGTATTTATATTTATTTCCTTCTTTTCTCTAAAATTTCCTATCCACTCACTCATTCCATCTATATTTTCTCTAAAAATTTTTCAACATATTTAAAATACTAATTTAAAAGTCCTCAACCACTAATTTTAACACCTAGGTCATTGTAGGGTTTATATCAATTTGTAAGTTATATTTGTTCACATGGCATAATTTTTATTTTACACTATACTTCTTCACATGACATAACTTTTGCTTCATACTGTACATTTACATGATACAGTATAAAACATGATAGAGTTGTAATTACATTTAACAGTACTGAGATTTATTCTGGTAGACAGCTAAATTAATGGCAGATCATCTTCATCCTTTCAGACTTGATTTATTATCTGTTAGAGCTGATATATTTTCAGTTTTATTTTAGTCCCATAGTATATTATTTACTATGGGGTATAGTCCTTACTATCTGTGCTTTCTGGGTTCTCAGCTAAGAGACTAAATTTCTCAGTGAAATATACCCACCCCAGTTGAGCCAGAATTCTAACATCCTTTTAATCTGCTTAAACAAGTTGTTTCTATTATGCTTTCAGTGCCACAGTGGCTACTTTCTGTTAGGTTTTATGAACATCCACCTTGTATATGGACAGATCAGTCATGGGGCAGTGTGATGTAGAATTCTGGGTCCCTCTTTATGCTCAGATCTTTTTCTTTTAATGCCCCATAAATTCAAGCTGCATATGCAGCACTCAATTCTGATTTCTGCCATCACTACTCAGACTACCTTGCTCTATTTTCACCCTTTAATGTGCCACAGTCTAGATTATGCTTCCAGGCAGGCAGCCAGAAAAAAATGTGGAACTTGCATTATGTGTCTCACTTTTGTCAAGGACTGCATGGAGTCCTTCACTGTCTGCTGCTTAATACCTGAGAATACTGGAAAATGGTTGTTTCTTATATTTTTGATCAGTTTTACAATTATATATGGTAGAAGGCAGGATCAACATCTGCTATTTTGCCATGTTCTAAATGGAGCTCAAAATATTCCTTATTGAATGAATTAACAAAAATTTAGGATTACAAATAAATGTAATATAATTTTAATGCATATTTGTTGACTGCATGAATGAATATATCACTCACAGACAGGAATAATTTATTGCTGATATAATGTATAAAAGTCCTGAAACCATTCATTTATGCACATCTGGTCCATGAATGGAGTAATGTTTCTATATAATTCTCCTTTCCCAGAAGGTTCAAATAGTCAAAAAACATCATTTCCAAACTTCAATTCTATCTACAAAACTTACTAAAAGATGAATTTTTATTTTAAAAATAACAAGAAAAAACATAAAACAAACGTTCACCTCCTTCTAGATTTTCTCTGCAGAAGTATATTAAAAGTAAACACAATCACAATTTCCAATCATTTAAAAAGTTTCATAATTCTAAACTTTAAGTAAAATGGTATGACAGTAATATATTTTTGTATTCTTTTTTAAATAATAAGCTTTCAGTTTTTCATTTTAGGCCACAATAACTACTGTTGAAACAATTAAAAACAGCTACTTTTTTTGTAAGTAAGAAAAAATTTGTGGTATTATGAGAAATAGATTTAATGATATCATCTAAAATTAATCACTTTCTCTATTTCTTCAATTAATTCTGTTTTGCTGTAGTAAAATTTATGCGTCATGATTACTAAGACCCAGACAAATGTAGAATGGACATTAAACGTTGAGACCTAATTAATAATTAAGGCACACCAGAGGAAACAGGACAATCTATTCTGACAGGCAATATTACCTTTCTCCCAGATCACCTTGTCCTGTCAGAACTTCAGTCCCAATGACTTTATTTCAAACATATTGCTTTTGAAATAACATCAGGGACTTTCAGACTTCTCAGCATCTCTTGTTTACCATCTAATGTCATGCTTAATGATCAACATTAAAGTTATTGCTTCCAAATCACTTTAATTAGCATTGCAAACACTTTTTGGAAGTTCCTTTCAAAAGCTCAGATCATCAAATTATATTGCCATCATATATTGTGATTATATAAGATTCCTGTAGTGAAACATCATAGCCATATTTCCAGACTTCCTGCATCTTTAAGGTAAATTATCTTACCCACAGTTCTTTCTGTGAGTATGCTGTGTCCTTCACTTCCCAAATTTAAGATTAATTGAACCAGAACAAGACACTGAACTAAGAACTGTAATGAATAGGCTCTCCTATAACTATGGGACACCTTGCTACATATTGCTGTTCCCAAACTGAGACAATCTCTTTTTAATTGAAGTCTCCTTCAATTATTTTAATTGGGGATTAGAGGGTATTGTTTTGTATAAGTAGTCTTACATTAAAAAAAGAAAAAGCTCCTTACTGAAATATAACATGCTGGTATACAGAAAAATACATAAATCACATGTTTGCTTGATATAGTTGCACAAAGTGAACTAACTTATGTTATCATGACCAAAATTATAAAATGGAAAATTCTCAACACCAAAGACGGTTCTTTATGATCTTTTTCAGTCACTAACAACTCACTTTGTAGAACTCCATCTTTTCTTCTAATACCATAGATTAGTTTTCTGTTTTAACTTTTTTTAAATAAAAAGTCATAACCTTTTTTTACCTATTTGACCTGACACCTTTTGCTTAATATTTGCTTAATATGCAACTTGTTCGATTTACCCGTGTTATCAGGTGTATCAATTATATATATATATATTTTTTTTCCTACTTTGGTTTGCAGCATTTTATCTGAGGGGATTTTCAAGTTAATTTATGATTTCTTGATAGAATTATGAGTATAGTTGTAGATATTTACATCTTTTTTTTAAATTCATTTTTATTGTTAGACTTATTGGGATGACATCTGTTAGCAAGGATTACATAGGTTTCAGGCATACAGTCCTACAGTGCATTGTCAACTTGATGTATAATAAGTTCACCACCTAATGTGACTTCTCTTTCCATCACCTTATATTTAGCTTCCCCTCCCTCCTCTCCCATCCCCTTCCCTTTCTCCCCTCCCTATCCTACTTGTCCCCAAATAAACATTAAACTATTGATTGTGTCCATGGGTTATTTGTTTCTTCATTTCTTTTTACCATTACAAAAGTTCTAATACATATCACTTGGTAAATATTCTAATATAAATGTGAATAGAATTTTCAGTTCTTAGATTATATATACATATGTGTTTAGATTAGTTACTGCTTATATGTTTCTTTTGGTTGTGATAACAAATTACTACAAATTTAGTAATGTAAGATAGTGTAAAATTGTTCTTTTAGAGTTCTGGAGGTCAACAGTCTAAATTTAAGGTGTTTTAAGACTGCATTACTTCAGAAAACTTCAAAGGACAATTATTCCCTTGTCTTTTCCAGCTTCCAAAGGCTGTCTACATTCCTTGGCTCATGGTCCCTTCTTCATATTGCTCCACCTTCTTACCCCCATCGTCACATCTTCTATTACAAACTTTGCCCCACGCCTTCCTGTGTGGTTACAGTGGGCCTATGTAGGCAAACAAAGATAATCCCCCCTTCTCAAAGCCCTTAACTTAATCACACCTGCAAAGTCCCAATTGCCATAAGATAATGTATCAAAGCTTGTGGGGATGAGAACATGGACATTATTCTGTCAAACTTTGAGGCCTAAATTTCAGATCCCAATAGTTTTGAAGACTGTTAAGATGTGCATTAGAAGCAATTATCTGGTTTCTTTTGGAATATAAGAAGGTAAGGGTCATTAGAATTTTTCTGTCACCATGTGTGTGTGTGTGTGTGTGTGTGTGTGTGTGTGTGTAAGTATAAATGTTAGTTATACAGTATTCTAGTTACTTTTGGTGGATCTCACAAATTTCTTAGTGTAAACTTCTTAGGATGTCTGACTTATTTAATATCCCATGAACTAAAAGATGTAAATTGAGATGAGTAGCATAGATAAAGAATATCAAATTTGGTAACTCACTTTCAGAAATAATATATTGGTGAATGTAAAACTGAAAACCATAAAGATTTCTCCTTATGAATACATTTAGTTCCTTGGTTCCTGAATATTTACTATAAAAATCTCTTTTGTTAATAGTTTTTACCTAAAATAAAATAATTTTCTAAAGCACTTAATCAATATACATGGCCTTGGAAAACCTGGGAAATGAGAATATATTTAAAATATAACAAAGTTAAGAGTGATTTTTAGAATGCAAATTTGATCTTTGCAATAAAGTGATTTTTGCCCTATGAATATGTTCAGGATGCTTAAAAACCTAATTTGGATTCAGTAATTCTGTAATGGTAACATGTCATTGTACTTTGTCTCCCAATTGATTTGTGTTAGTTGTTTTTAGTAAACTAGATTCCAGATTAAAGGTATTCAGTTGTTAGGATATGCAGTCTGAGAAGGCAAATGGAGGACAATTTAAAGATACTTGCTGTATATTAAATTATATATTTATTTGTATATATATTTTATCTTAAATAACTAGTTAATACCCCTTTCAATATTATCTCATGAAATGTTACATTATGATAAATTTAATTTTTACAAAATTTATTCTTTATATTTTTGAAAAATAAAATTGTGATTGTCCATTTTATCAGTTATGTTATTGAATAAAATTTCCTGTTTCATAGAATTATTGTGTCTTTAGGAAATCACTTTTGCTATTTCATTCCAAGAAGGCATGCTTGCATTGAGCTTCTGGCTTACTTACAACCAGAAAAAATCTATTCATATTTTTCAATTCTCAATCTGTAGTAAAAGATGTCAAAATGAGCTCTCAAGCAATTATGGATTAAAAGTTATCTCACATTTTAGTGTATTAATTGCCACATTAAAGTGTAGTATTGATCTAATATTTTAGATACTTATACTTAATGAATTCAATTAGTATTTTAAGAAATCTGTCAGTTTTTTGATAAAAGTTATTATGTTTTATTCACTCTTTATAGAGTACTAATGTAACAAGGTTTATTTAATATCTATTTCTGTATGCTTCACCAAATGTCAGTGGAAAAAATATTTTATTATGCAATTTATCTTATAGGAAAATTTTTGTTCCAATTGTCCTTGAGGAGTTGGGGTAAACTGAATCAAATTTTGGAAGACAGTGTTAACCAGTATGCACCAATATTCAGGTTTTCGTCCCTTCTATGTAAAAAAAAGTCAACACTGGTTTCTACTTCCAGTATTGCTGAAGTAAGTTTCTATCAGGCCCACACTTTCGCAGATATCATCTATAAACTCTGTACAATGTACAATTTACCTAAAGGCTCTGGAAAGGGAACAAAAGTAGACAGATTCTGAAGGAAGTAGAAACTTTGGATGAATAAATTAGCATGTGATATATTCTACATCACTACCTCTTCTCCCTCCCCTTTTTCTTTCTTTTTTTGCTTTGTCTGTGGACATACTATCGCCATTGATTGTTGGCTGATCACAGCTTTCATCAAAGTTTTACAGTCTTTTTGGATCAAAGGGCAAAAGGATAGGTTAGGGTAACTACTGACACCACTATGTAAGACAAGAAGGTAAAAATGAAGAGCCAGAGAGAGAGGCCAAACTTCCATATATAAATACTGTGTAAATCTCTGCTGACACCAGTGCCATCATGCATGGGCAGACTAAAAACAACCTAGCTAAGAAAATTAAAAAGGATTAAACTGAGAACTGAACTTCTATATGAGACCCCAAATTTTCAGTGTGTGTACAACGAAGTTAATTGCCAGTCAGAACAATAATTTCAACATTCATGGAAAATTGAGTAGAATCTAAAGTTTACACAATGTAACAGTCAAGATATTATTTAAAATACATATGAAGAACCACAAAAGTACAGTCCATTCTTAAGAGAAAATAAATTCATGGAAATCAATACTGATATTTTAGAATTATCAGAGAAAAATTTCAAACCACTGTTAAAAGTATAGGATGTTCAATGAGATAAAGAAAAACGTGTTCATAATGAATAAAAACATAGAAATAGAAGCACAGAAACTGTACTTTAACCCTTTCACTGTGTTAATTGACTTCAATTATTTTTCAAATTGTGTCAAAAAGCCAATGAAATAAAAAGTTGATATTTTGACTATTTTATGCATTTAATAATTACATTTTGAACTGTTTTGTATATAAATGACATTATTTTATTTCAAATTTTTGCTGTATCATTACATTGAATTTTAGCAAAAAATATTCAAAATATACTGTGGCATTAATTAGATTTAAGTATAGATAAATTAGAATCTAATGACATTGATGAAATAAAAAAATTATTACAAAACGTTACACAAGCCACAGGAAAACATATTTAAAAATCTTGTAAATGGAGGAAAGCTTTTTTGAGCTTATGGGGTTAATTCAAATGACATGGTCAGTGGATGGAAATGGCCATTCAGATAATCTGTACATTGCAGCAAAATGTTTAAAAATGAACAAGATGGGACTTCTAGAGCTGAATAATATAATACCTGAAATTTAAATTTAGGCTTAATAAACTTAATCGCAAAATAGTGATGTCAGTAAAAAAGAATCAACAAACTTGAAGATAGTTCAATACAAATTACCCAATGTAAAAACAGAGGGAAAAAAAGTAAAAAAAAAAAAAAATTAAAAATAAAAAGAGCCACGGCAATCTGTGGAATAAAATCAGAAAATAAAATATAGAGAGAGGTTTACAGAGAGAAAGAAAATTTTAGAAATGAAAACCCCAAATTTTTACAATTGTGTTAAAGACATAAATCTATATATTCAAGAAGCTCAGCATACCCCAAAAAAGAGATAAATGTGAAGAAAATAATGCCCAGGTCCATTATAGTCAAAATATTAGAAATTAAAGATAAATAAAATGTCTTGAAATTAGCTAGAGGAAAATTACCTTACGTACTAGGGAACCACAATATTAATGACTATCGTTTTCCCATTAACAACAACAGAGGCCAGAAAATAGACAACATATGTAAAGTACAGAAACAAATAAAACTGAAATTCTAAATTGTATGTCCATCAGAACAGTATTTATTCTTCAAGGAGGAAAATAAATGCGTTTTCAAGTAAACAAACATGAGAGAGTTTGTGGCCAGCATATCTGCAATACAAGAAATACTAAAAAATGTTTTTCAGGTTAAAGGGAAACTGATACTCTTGAAGAAATAAGTAGTATCATCTCTGGAAAATAATTGGTAAATTAAAAATATTTTTTCTTCTGGATTTCATGTCAAAACCTATGATGCTATAAAATAAAAAATATTTTTATTGAGTTTAGTTACATTATACCTAAAGCATATAGGATGGAATGAGGTGGGGTTTGATATGCTAAATGGGCCTGCATGTTTTAAAATTTATGTATATTAACTTGTAGGAGATTAAAAGAAGTTAAGAATATATATTGTAATTCCTAGATGAGCCACTGAAAAATAATTTAAAGAGTTACAACTAAAATACTGATAAATAAATAAAATGTATTTTCAAAATATATTCAAATAATGAGAAAGGAAGAAAATAAGAAAAATATAAAACTGAAAACAATGAACTAGATTTAAATCTAGAATTTCTATAATTACATTGTTATTAGACTCCACACTCTAATTAAAAAGCAAAAATTTTTAAAATAGATGAAGAGTAAAAGATCTATACTTTTTCCTATTTGTAGCTATATAAAATTATGACAAATACTGACTAATAAAATGTGAATAGAAATTATATAGGTCACTCTGAGCTAATTCAGTAAAAACCTCAGTTACCTAGGACTTTACATCTTCTGGCGAAGGTATTTGTGGACACCCAAAGAGGAAATGTTGGAATTGTTCAGCTTGGATTTCTGAGTCTCTGCTTGGGGAAACTGCCCTACAAAATTTCCTGGACCCCAAAGGAGAATTTACATGAGACATAGGTAACCATTTGTTTTGTAAACATTATTTATGTTTGTTGGAATAACATATCCCAGCCTACTCTAACCAAGAAAACTCAATCCTGTTTCATATGAATTAATGACATTGTTAAAATATTATATAATTATTCATGATTATGTAATTATAATAATGTACATTATGGAATGAATCATTTTTGATACATGTGCAATTTTTATATGAGTAAAATCTCAGGAACATATAAAAATGCTAAAATATACTTATTTCAGCATTTTTACAGTTTGTAAATGTTTGCTATGTCACAAAGTAATATAGACAACAACATAAAATGAAAACAATTATGTTTTTAGTTATGAGTATGTGGTAATTTTTTATGTCCATTACTGGGTCAAGTCCACTTATCTACAAATATTTGAGACCTCAATTTTTAATTTTAGATTAGATGTATCTGCCTGAAAGATTTTTTTCAAAATGATGCATTTTTAAAGGTTTGATCTAAATATTGGGGAAAATTTTTTTTGAAGTATGAAATATGAGAATGTATTTATTGTGAATTTATCTAAAAATGTATGTATAAGACACAGAGATTAAAATAGATTAAATAAACATAGCAGTATAAGCTATACTGGATTTTATAAAACTACTCACCATATAGTGATGTTATAAAAACTGCCTTTTACAGGCCACTCACTGTAGCCTCTCACTGCAAAATTGCAGAAAGCAATGCAGTGAAAGAATTATTTGTGTGATTTGTTTGTGACTATAGTTATCAATATGAAAAACAACAACAACAACAACAAAAAACACTGCTTTTAACGGAATGGTGAAAGATGCAAAGAAATAAGAAACAGAACGTAGTATTTCTCCATAAGCAAATCATAAATTTGATAACAGTAAAACTGAAGAAGTAAAAAGACTTAAGCTGTAGTAATTTATTTATTCTACAAATTCAAATTATATCTCTGAACAAAATGAACACTCAGTAAACAATTAAATAATTGAGATAAAAAATGTTAATATTAATAATATGGAAATGGAAGAAGGAACTTTTTGTTTAATTTTCTCTTTAATATTTCTGGTTTCTTATTTATCTGTTTCTTAAACAAAATGATTTAAACAAAATATATATAAAATACATGGCTAATTAAATTTTAAATGAATATCTCAAAATTAATTCTTAAAACAGTTTACTGTTCATGATGTAGAAGAATACAGAACATTTTGGTAGTGTGAAAATTATCTACACCTTAAGCAGACTAACACATTAGAAAGCTATGTCCTCCCCTTTTCCTATGATCACCTCTTGCAAACATTGTCTTTTTTTACTATATTTGGTGCTTATGCTGGTCAATATAAATTGTGTTCTTTCCTTTAAACTTCTATTTATATTTTCTTTTCTTATCATCCTCATAGCCCTTGTCTCCACTGTCCAATGAACAAATAATATAAACAATGGATAACTAGTAGGATTATGCATATTTGAGGAATCTAATCAGGCAAAATATTACTTAGTAATATCAAACAATAACCAGTTCTAAAAGTGACTAATATACACAATGCTAACGATTAATTCCACATTCCCTCATGTTAACAGGGCCAAAAGGGTGGAGAATTTGATGGTTAAAGTATGTTAATCTAGTATTTTAAAATTATCCCTCATGTTTTTTTGATGCTTCAAGGTATTCTTGTTCTCAGTGATTCAATTTTTCCTGCTTGATAAACTGTATGAAGTTTCCAATAGTCCATGTCATTACATTATTGGTGTTCACATTGAATCGTGACCTTGAGCACTGCTTTCCTTTGTGGATTTTCAATAAAAGGGCTTATGAGCCTCAAGATACTCTAGCAACAGTGATATCTTCCTCTAAAATAGATCTGACATTGTCATTAGTCATTCAGAGGAGCCCGAGCTGTTAACCTACTTTGTCTTTTCACTGGACGTCAAATGCTGACGTTTACAAGACATATTTTATTCCCTCTCAATCAGATGTTTGCCTGCTATTTTAAGAAGTATTGAATACCAGGCTATAAATATAATTCTGGGATAATTAGACTTCTTTTCTCTTCATTTCTTTATACTGTTAAGTCTTTACAATTTGAAATAAATCCAAAATATTCTTAGAAATGTTGATTACTTTTCTCTCATGAGTTATGTACCATTCAAAATGTTCAAAGAGTTAAAAGAATCTAAAGAACACTAAATGTACCCAGAGTATCTTTTCCCCAAGTGTTCTTCTTATCCAATGCCAAAATATGATTTCTGTTTCCTGTGCTGTCAGTTCATCACATTTCAGTGTCAGAAGCATTGTTAAATGAGGTCAGATACACTTCCTGTTTTTGAACCTGATTCTGAGAAAGCTGTTGAATTTGTAATAGTGTAACACAAAGACCTCAAAACTCAAATCCATAAATCCTAGCAGTTTAATAAAATGTCCGGTCAGCAGGTTTGCCCTGTCTGATGGCTAAGGATGGCTCTGATGGTCCCAGTGGCAGCTTGCTCTGGTGCAATGTGATCTGCTATCAGGGAAAGGGAAACAAAAGCCATAAAAACAGGAAAGAGTGTATTTAAAACCTCAAACACAAACTTATACTCTCTTACAACTTGGATAGTGCATAAATGGTACTACGTAAGGACATGCTCTGCTTTATATATTCCATATATGCTTAATTTTCATAATGGCTATAGTTTCTGTTAGATCTATTTAAATACCTATAGTAAGATTATGGATTCTAAATAGACTTATTCAGTGCAATATATGAAGACAATGAATTATTTGACATCATAAATACTTGTATAAAATACACTTCACTATTTTCAACTGATTTGTATCAAATACAAATATAACTTTATAAAAACATATGAAATGGTTCAAGAAAACATGAAGAGTACTTAAAGACTAGTACAATTCAATTAAAAAGTTATAATTATCAACAACATTCTCACAAATTGTATATGTAATTTATTGATATTTAGTATTGAATATTACTCTAATAGCAAAAGCATTTTTATATATTTTATGTTCTTATGTTCTTACCTACAAATTAAATGTGCAAGTTTTATATCTTCAATGCTTCTTTCTATTTTTTCATACATTTCAATCAGAATGACCACAGGATATTAGCACATGCCCTGGGATTAATTGGAGACCATATGTTGCCCATATATGTTGGTTTATTTATAGAAATGTCATGTAGGAATATTTTTATTCATTGGTACCATCAAACTGTCTCAAAAATTACAAAAAACTGTTCTACTTGAAAGTCATGTAAAATATATAGATACTTAATGTACCCTATTTTTGTTGACCAGAAGTAAAATTATTAAAGAAACATTTAAACATGTACACTAATAATATTTTGCTTCAATTTATGCAAATACCTCCATGCTCTCACTTTTTTAATTTGCATAGCTATAGAATAGTAAAGCTAGTTTCAGTAGACCTTTGATCTACATAAAATTACACATTTTGTAAGGTAGGGTACATATCCCTTACAATGAAATTTTAAATAATCATCAATAGAGCCATACAATAACAACAAATGAAATCATTCACTTTGCATTAAATATTTATGTGAATCAAATATTCATCATGTAAGTATATTATCAAAAAGAGACAATGAAATTAGTTTATTTTTAAAAAGCCTCTTTGACTTATTCTGGTTATAGAATGTTGAAAGCCATTAAGATAGAAATGTGTACAGAGTGATAGTATGTCATAAATGTAACAAAAAAAAAAAGAAAAAGAAAGAGAGAAACAAAGGGAGGGAGGAAGGGAAGAAGGAAGGAAGCAAAAAAGGAAGCAAGATTGCAGTCAGTGGAGTCATCACAGGGTGTCTGTATTCTGCACGAGAAAATCTGGAGTTGAGTGGTGGAAAAGTTCTCTTTCACTGTTCAGTTTTCACTCAATCTAATTCACTGATTTACATGCCCTCTTGGCACTCAGAGGCTCAGAATTTGCTACTACTTAGACTAAATCATGAAATGTCAAAGAAATTATGATTATTTAAGATTCAAGACAAAAATGCAGCAGGAATTATTCAGCTTTTTTCAAGAAAATGTAAGCTCTTGACCCATTTCTCTCTGAAGCCCACTCCTACCTGTTTGGAGTGTACTTTCCCTTTTAATAAACTGTCTCTTTGTTTCACTTTCTTTTTCTTTTAATAAACTGCTTCTTGGTTTCACCTGTAAAAAAAATATAAAAAGAAAAATGAAAGTAGATTTGGCAAACCACATGGTATCAGGCACAGGAAATAACAATGTAGTCAACAAGGACACTAACATGTATTGATCCACCATTAATATCAGACACTGTAATAAGAAGCCTGTTGCTGTCTGAATTATTTATAAAGAGATCACATTTTGTTTTCAAAACTACCCACATTTCTACACATTGTTCATACTCTCATATTTGTTTAAAGATTGAAATCAATTAGAAATAAAAAAATCACCTTTTATAAGGCAGTAGAAATTTTATTGAAATGTAAAAAGTTAATTAAAAATTTGCAAACAGCTCTTATTTCCTAGTAGGATGGAATAGCCATTTGTTTTTGAGATTCTTTTTAGGTTTCATTTGGAATTAGGTGTTGAAACCAAGGTTGAGTAGCTCAAGCAATATTTTAAAAAATAGAAAAAGACTGGGCATACATACCTGTGGAGGAAAAGACACAGCTAATAGCCAACATCCCTGAAAGATGGAAGCAGGTCTATACTAAGATTTCAGCATCGCAATGTTATTTATCAACAAGAGAATTGACTTTATAACTAAATACTGACAACTTTTTTGTCTCCCTTCTTCTATATTTTAAAATTCTTGGAAAAGGGAATTTCATTGGCTACTTTGAATCAGTTGCTTATGTCAGTGTCATTATCTGTTAAATAATCTGGGACATCTAGTATAGAAATGGGCACTCAGCACTCACTATTTCTTTTTGGGGCCTTTCCCAGAGACGAGGTCCCATTGTGAAACAGGCACCTAACCCAAGGCATATTCAGTGAAGATAATTTTCCTGTCTATGGTCTTGTCACCCACACATATTCTGGGGTTTGGGTGAAGGATGCATAACAAAAGATAATATCTAAGATCATTTTCAATAAAAATGTTCAACATGTTAAAAGATGTTGACTTTGTGTAATTTTTATATTCTGAACATCAAAATTGTATCATATACTTAAAATAAAGCTGTGTTATCTGAAAATACTTAAGTTTTTCCCCAAATCATAGTTCATTAGCTAATGACAGATATTATATTTTGAGATAAATGTTGAAAATACAATTTCAAAATACTACAAAACATAAATTGCATTAATTTAGAAGTATTTAATTCAATAATGATTATTTTAGAAATAAAAATTACGTTCCAACTGAATTAGCAATTATAACTATATTACATTAAAGATTATTTCAAAATGATTCTGAAAAATCTGTTTTTTCCAATAATTTGATGAAATGTATTTTTTAATAACCCAAATGGAATATTACTTATTCACTAACATCAATAGAGCATTAAGCCTGCCTTTAATTGATGTTGAATTTTCGTTATTCCAACATAGAAAAATAAATCTAAGGGGTATGTGTGTGTGTGTGTGTGTGTGTGTGTGTGTTGTATTTAGTGTGGTGGAGTGATGACTTCAAGTTCTGATTTTCCATCTCAGTTGTCTACTAAGATAAATTTCATTAAGCATCCAAACTTAGTTGGAGCACATTTTGCTTCCAAACATTTTCATTTCATAGGAGACCAACTCTCAGTTGAAAGAAAAAACCTGATTCTCTCTCTCATTTTTTATTTCAATTGAAGATGATTTATAGCCCTCCCTTTAAATTACAAAATTATTTCATGGACTAAGTCTATTTCTTGTTGTTTAATAGACTACTCTGTGATGTAAATGTTTTATGTTTGCACTTTCCAATACAGTAGCCATGAGCCATAAGTAGTCATTATACATTTGCGAGATGACTAGTATGATTAAAATACTAAATTTTAATATTTAATAATTTTACTTTTTTAAATTAGGTAACCACATGTGGCTAGGAGTTACGTTATTGGCAGTATGTGTCTATATTATTTAATTCTATGGAATTTTTTGACATCCTCAAATTCAATTTATTTTTTTCTATTTCACATCAGCTACTAATTCAAAGGGTTATGCCCTGGTCTTTAGGGTGAGAGTTAATGATACTTCATAAATCTTAGAGGAGTGTGACAGGGTTTTCTAACTTCCCTTCCATTCACTACCTACTACTGATATGCAAATAAGACTTATCCAAAACCACATACATTTATCTTTTCCCCAGAGTCAAGTGATAAGAAAAAACAGAATGTAATGATATCATAAAAGTATAAATGCAGATGTGTTTTTAGCATGATAATGAAAAATATAAATCTAGAATTTAGACTCTATAAGGCCTAAAGAAGAAAACTTTACCTTTGCAATGTGTGATGGAAGAAGAGAGATTGTCCATTTCAAAACCAAGAGATGAGGGACAGCATATTTCCATCCTCATTTCAACTCCAAAGAAACCCAGAAGAATGAGGCTGCCATCCCCAGAACTGTGAAAAGCAGAGGAGATTTGGGTCTTCTACCTTGGAGGTGAAGTGCACCGGAGCAGTGGGATTTGACTGAGAGTACATTTAAGTCTCACACCAATGAACCAACCTGCCTGCCTGCCTCTAGGTATGGTATCCCACAGCAAAAGATTCTTTTGAACCTCTAACTACTGACATAAAATTTATAGATAAGAGCTAAATTAGCACCACCAAGTGTAAAAAGTACAGTTTTTATTGCCTCCCTTCACAATTCCTGGGGACAAGAGATAACACATTTGATCCCTAGTCTAGACAATTTGGGCCCACACTGATATACTTAGATCACTGCTGTGAAGCTCCTTACACGGTGTTTTTCCACTTCGCATTTTGGTGAAATCTTTGCTTGTCTATCTCCCCAACTAAATGTTGTCAGTTAATTGCAGATGTTCTGAGAGTCACATTACCCAGTAAACAGAGACTGAGGTTCACAAGCAGGGATTTTATTGGGAAGTGATTACAGGGGAAGCTCTAGAGCTAGGCTGACCCAACATCCCTTGGAATAGGGACAGAAAACAAAAGCACTGTCCTGTTTTAAAGGGTACCTATGGTCAGCCTACTGACTTTTTAAATTTAGCCCAGTGAGACTAGGAACCAGAACAGTACCATTATTTAACGTCCCATTTCAAATGGGTCATCTGTTTAGCCTATCTAGAGCTAGAATATGATTTCAGAGAAGTTCCAGATGGAGACAAGAGGTTTGAATTTTGCACTATAAAAGGATAAGTCATCAAATGTGGGTTGTCCTTGAGAAGAAGCTATTATTGGGGACAAGGAATCTACCTTAGACTGAGGAACATATCTGAGAATGAATTCATTGAGTAGACAGCAGGCAACATTCCCAATGGAAAGAATAAATGTGCCTCTTCCTGAGGAGAGTGGATCTGGACAGTGCATGGCAGTCTACAAAGTCTACCCCTGGCACCATTGGAATAAATGTCATTCTATAATAAAATGATCCTACCAAGGGACAGCTCAACCAGTATTTGGTCTTTTCCTGGGGAAACATAATTCATCTGTTGATAAATAGAAGAGAGTACAACCCCTACCTTTACAGATGGTCTCAGGGCCACACATAAAACCTATCATATTTCTTCTCTGTTAACCACGTCTAGTCATTCTGGATTTCCCTGACACTAAACAGGCACCTCAGCTGGACTAAGTAACTTATCTGGTGTGGTGACCCAGATTCTCATCCCTACATGGTTCACACAATAGCTCATCACACCCTTTTCACATCAGAGCTGGTACATTTGCCAATTTACCATTGAAAATGGCCAGGGGAAGAAAAAAGTTGCCCCTGTAATCACCTGAGCATGAAAGATATTATTACTTGTCTCTAGTGTGTAATAGAAGACTGAACTCATCCTGATAATAAGGGTCAATCACCCCTGTCATACTGGTCTCTTGTAAAGGTCACAAAATGACAAATTGGCAGCTGGTGTCCCCTAGTAGAAGGCTACTCTACTACTCTAGATTGGTACAATCTAAAGTCATGGAGACAAGAAGCACAAATATCCCAAGGAATCACGAGGAATAATGGTAATCAGGGTCACTCTGACAGCTACTGCTTGGTCCCAGGACCCATACATGCCACCTTTGGGGAACCATCACCATCTAATGGTTATCAATTTACTTGGTCCTGAAGCATGGCACTCTGTACTAACACAACATCACTTCCAAGTTAGTGCCTCAGCTGTTCCTTTAAAATGCCATTTCATTATTCTCTGTAGCTGAAAGTTTCTAAGTAGTGCAATAAGCAATATGATTGGTATATCCTGTGGTGATGTGTCTCCTGATATAATCTCTTCACTGTAAAATGGGTCATTTGTTCAAATGCAATGTCATATCAGATCTTGTGTCAGTGATTCAAATACTCTGTAAGTCCTCAAATATATGTAATTGTTATGGGTAGAGCCATGCAGACAGAAAAAAAGCCTGAATTGTATATTGAGTGCCATCAAGACAAATTGCTGCCTCTTCTAAGACATACAGAGTCAGTATAATCAACATGCAATCAAGTGGCTGGCTAGTCTTCGAGATGAATGGTATTTTATCAGGGCTTAATGTATGTCTGTGTCGCTGCCAGTTTAAACATCAGGCTGGAGTAGTATCTAAATCAGTCTATGCCATTACATATGATGTTAGGGTCATAAATACCTCCATCTCTGACACCACAACTACTGTCTTCAGGCTAACCTTGTGCTAGCATTGAGTGGTCAATGACATAATCGAGTTAATGTCAGCGAAGTTACCTGTTCTCTGTTTAATGCCTGTGGTTGGTGTTAATATACAAGACAACAATATCCACATATTGACAGTTTTCTGTAGATTACCCACATGCCTCTTTCACCAGATTCCTTTTATTACTGACCTTCCAGGCTTTCTCCCTCTAGGAAAACCAACCAACCTGGCCATTTACTATTGCCTATAAATTCGTATATGTGCCCCTTCTTCTTCACTCAGACAGTAACTGGATATACCATTTGATGGTCTTCCTTTTGGTAGGATTTCTCCCCACCACTCTCAGGACCACTTCTGAGTATGGCTTTAGCACAACTGGAGTTCATTTTGACCTTCCCAAATTACCAAGTTTACTCATATGTGGACCAAAATTAACCTTTTCTCCCCTCCTTCAACAGGCTACAAAGAACTCCATGTAATCATAGGTTTGAGCAGAGTTGCATCCGTGGTGGCAGCATCACAATTTGGGGTAATTTATCATGAAGCTTATCTGTGCCCTTTGGACTACTCCTGTCTATATCTAATGTACTACTTGAATTTCCTGGTGAATTACTGCTGGTACCTTCATTTTTGTCATGTAATTAATTTTTTCACAAGGACAACTGACCCTTCACCAGAGAGCCCTGTACTATGCCAGGGGTATGTTTACTAATTTTTAAAAATTCTCTGTTATACAAAAACAAGGAAATATTATTTAACCTTTAAAGGGAATTAAGTTTTGACCCAAACTACAACATGGATGAATGTTGAAGACATTTTGCTGAGTGAAATAAGTCAGACAAAAAAGGACAAAAGTTGTATTATCCCACTTACATGAAGTACACATAGAGTAGTCCATCATAGAGACAGAATGGTATGGTGGATTCCAGAGGCAGGGGAGGAGATAATGGGGAATTATGTTTTAATGCATACCGAGTTTCAGTTTGGAAAGACAAAGTTCTTGAGCAGATGGTGGTGATAGTTGAACAACAAGGCAAATGTCCTTATTGCTACTGAACTGTATACCTAAAAATGGTAAATTTTATGTTATGTATATTTTACTGAAATAAAAAATATGCTGTAAATGCAAAAAAGTAAAAGTCCAGGTATTCCTCTTTCCATATCATACGATTAACTAATTAAATGGCTGCATGACAATCTTATGAAGGTCTGGGAGAATCATTGCCATATAGCCACACAGTGAAACTGCTGGGTATTTCTTTCTGAGGTTGTGACCTCACTTTCAGGCCATTGACTTCAAAGATACATCCTCAGTTTATTTTTATTGTGTTCATGGAGTAATATGGTTTTTAGATGGCGGCAAGGATGCCATGTTTTATGAACAGTCTCCAAAACTCTCTGTGATCCAACTTCTTAGCTGCCCCTTCAACATTTACACTCATTGTAATAATTGTGACCACTTACTTCTGAAGATTAAGAATTGCCACTTGATCACTAATCTTCTAAGACTCTAAAATTCTCATTGTAATTAAGAATTCCACTATTCTAGTTCTTTGCATGATTCGCTCATGTAATCCCTGTAATATATCAATGAGGTCTCCCCATTTTATCAATGACAACATTAAGGCACAGAACGTTTGTGGGCATTTGTATAATAAAGTAAGATATTATTGGTCAGGAATGCTTCCCTGACAAAAATTTCTTAAAAAATTATTCATCAAGATCATTATGAGTAAAAATTAAGAAAATTGTGATATCTCACGTGGAATTGTCATTCTTTTTTAAAAGATGTAATCAGTATGGATCCATTTACATCCTTCCACAGCACCTTGCTCTGCTGCATCAGCTGCTGTGACAATTTCTTCAATCACAATTCTGCCTCTGGGGAAAGATAGTGACTTGTCTGAGAGGGAAACGGCCTCTGACTTGGCAGCCGTAGTTTGCTCAGCACAGCCAAACCTCTGATTTCAATTTCTGATTTTTTTTTCCTAGTGCACGTGTACCTTAAATTCCCACTAATCCATTTCCCCAAACACATGCATAGATATATGCGGTCAGTCAGATGCTTTAAGGGCTCATATCATTTCTAAGTAGAGTGAAGGTGACATCCCTACTCTTTTCCTAGGCTGTTCCTTTTGTCAAGTGAGAGAGCCCTCTCTTCCTTATTAATCAGCATGTTTCCTTTTCCTCTCTCCCTACTCATGATTAACAAGTACCATTTCCCCAGTTTAAAGAATAAGGAAAAAGGAAAAAAGTCTCTTCAATAAATGGTGCAGAGAAAACTGGACAGCTACATGCAAAGATTAAAAATGAACCATGTCTCAAACAACATGGCAGAATTAACTCAAAGTGGATTAAAGACTTAAATTTAAGACCTGAAAGCATAAAACCCCTAGTGAAAAAAAATAGAAAGTAAGCTGCTTGACATATTTCTTAGTGATGATTTTTTGCAAGGCAACAAAAAAGCAAAATAAACAAGTTAGACCTATATTAAACTGAAAAAGCTTCTGCATAGAAAAATAAAACCATGAACAAAATAAAAATGCAACCTATGAAATAGATGTATTTGCAAATAATATATCTGATAAAGGGTAATATCCAAAATTTATACAATTCAATACCAAAAAAAAGAAAGTTTGATTTAAAAAAGTAGGCAGAAGATCTAAATAAAATTTTTTTCAAAGGAGACATATAGAAGGTCAACAGGTACAGGTACATACAAAGGTACTCACCATTACTAATCATCAGGGAAATGCAAATTAAAGCTACAATGAGATGTTGTGTCATACCTGTTAAAATGACTATTATCAAAAGACAAGATATAACAAGTATTGATGAATGTGTGAAGAAAAGCATGGTTGTTAGGAATGTAGGTTGAAGCCACTATGGAAAACAGTATGGACTGTTCTCAAAAAATTAAGAATAGAACTAATGTGTGACATGATATAGTAATTCTACTTCTGGGTATATATCCAAGGAAAACAAAAACACTAACTCAAAAAGACATATGCACCCTCATGTTCATTGTGGCATATCTGTGTTAGTCAAGATGTAGAAAGAAACTAAATGTCTATTGATGGATGAATGAATAAGAAAGCTGTGATATATATATATATATATATACACAATGGAATATTATTCAACTATAAAAAAGGAGAAATGTTTTTATTTATGATATCATGAATGGACTCTGAGAACATTATGCTAAATTAAATAAATCTAACAGAGAAAGACAAATACCAAATGATTTCACTTACATGTGGAATCCAAAGACGAACAAAAACAAATACAAACAAACAAAACCTAAGCTCATAGATACAGAGAACAACTTGGTGATTGCTAGAGGTAGGCATTTGGAGGTGACTGAATTGAATGGAGGGGGTCAAAGCTATAAACTTCCCATTATAAATGTCATGGGAATGTAAAGTACAGCATGGCGACTATACTTAATAATACTCTATTGGATATTTGAAAATTGCTAAGAGAGTAAATCTTAAAAATTCTCATCACAAGAAAAAAATTGTAACTGTGTATGGTGATGGATGTTAATGAGACTTATTGTGGTGATCATTTTACTATATATTCAAATATAGAATCATTATGTTGTGTACCTGAAACTAACATAATGTTGTATGTCAATTTAAAAGAGATATAATAAAATGCTATTATTGTATTGATGGGTTCGCAACAAAGCATGGGCCAGACATGTTTGTTTTTGTACCACTTATCATGCCTGTACACCTTCCCGCCAACCCAACATATTACAAGATGATGGAGATTCATTGTGGCCATTACCCATTATTAGTCTTACCATCCTCCAAAGGGGTGGGGGGAAAGAGAGAAATAGGAAGCACTACTTGTAGAGTTGTTATTGTTCCAAAGAAGAACCTCCTTGATTTTTTGGTCCCTCTTGACCACTGGCTTCATCTAGGAAGATCTGGGATAGGATGATATAAACAGCCAGAGAACAAAGCCATAAAACATCTTTTTTAACAACCATTGTTTGGAGGCCTCCTGGACATTTCCTTAAAGCAATGCTTAAGGTTAGAATCAGTTCTTTCATTTGGCCTGCTTGGTATATTCTTTGACCTTTTTAATTCTATACCAACTATATCTTTTTTCCTTCTGCTCTGTGCCAGCTTCATGTGTTGTAATTTCAGAGAAAATAAAAGCAAAGCAAATATTGAAAGGTCAAAATATAGGCTTTAATTATTTAAACAGCACCATTTTGTCTTCCTCTCAGTGCCATCTTATAAAAAAATCAGTGTCTAATTCAATCCCTAGGAGAGTTTAGCTCATTCTTACATTAAGGGTACCCAAAAGAATATAGAACATCATGTAACCAAAAATGTAAGCCATATAGATAATTTAAAATTGTGTAGTATAGCCACATTTTTTAAAAAGCAAAAGACACAGTTGATGACTTTATCATTTACTTTAACCTAATATTTCTAAAATATTATCATTCCAACATATAATCAATGAAAATTATTCTTAAAACACTTTTCATTGTTCTGTTATACCAAGTTTTGAAAACCAGTGAGTACTGTGCACTTCCAACACATCTCAATCTAGACTAGCCACACTTCAAGTGCTCAGTAGCCACGCATGCTTTATGGTTACTGTAATGGACAGCACAGGTATGGCCCTTCAGTCCCCAGCTTATGTCCATGTAGATAGGAACTGTCCCCTGTGTAAGTGGGTCCTAGGTTATGTTTCCTGTTTTCTCTGGCACAGTTCAATTGAGAATTAAAATTAATTTTGTGCAAAAGTCCTCTGGGCAGAAGCCATCTTAAGTATTTAACTTTTATCTGTAAGTTGTCACACGGACCTGACAAGTTTGTCAATTTTTGATTATTATTTTAATTGATGAACTTTCCTTGAAGGGCAGTACCTATAGTCAGAAGTGAACCAGTATAACGTGCCCAAACCAAAATCAAAGAATGGTCACAAAGCAAACACACTTGTTCACCTAGTACCTAGTTCAAACACTGAACCCAAACCAGTGCAGCAGAGGTTACTTTCCGGATCACAGTTTTCCTTCCGAAGTAATCACCAGCCTCACTTCTAACACCACATATTTGATTTGTCTCCTTCTCCATTTTATATACATGGAGCCATACAGTAGGTACTATTTTCTTTTCACTTTTTTTTTCAGAATTATCTTGGTTTAACTTAATCTTTGATTTCTATGAATACCTTTCTACATTGTCAGAATACTGATGCATTTTGATAAAGAGAAGAAAAGCAACCTTTGGAAGCCAAGAACTAACCAAGAACTGGCCTAGCTCTGCTAGGTAGTGTTGCTAGGAGATGGCTAGTCCCTCGCAGCTGGGCCAAGTTATTCTCTTGTGAAACATAAACAATTTCACAGAATACCATCGACAGTGTCCCTCTATGATCATAATGGGTCAACACAAAAACACATCCATTCATAAACGTTTATGAACTTAAAAAAAAGAAAAGAACACTTACCAAATCACAAAAATGATCAAACATCAATGTATTTTGGCTAACATGAGTGACTTACTGCTTCTTTACCAATTAAAGCTTTAGACTTACTTGCTTCATTCCTCTCATCTCTGGATAAGATCTATCTTGTCCATAGAATTATCTTCATATTCTGACAGCACACAATTTAGAATGAGCCCAGTTTCTTGATTTCACCCCAAAATCATGTACAAAAGCCAAATCCTGTAAGTTCTTTGTGTCATCCTATTACTGAGATACTCCTGCTTTCCATGGCGTGCTTTGTCCTTTGTTGCAACAAGTGAAAAACAGAACAAAACTGTGAAACTTTGTTCACCTAAAATTCATGGGATGGCACTGACAATTTTAAAATGGTTTTTATAATGTATATATACATTAAAATTGTCAATGCCGTCTTATTCTATACTGAGGGTGCCAAAAATAGGTATACACATTTTAAGTGACGTTATATATGTATTAATTTTCAAAGTTGAATTAAATTATGGTAGCAATGTGTATGTAGTATGATGTTCGCTCAAAATACGGCATTAATCAAATAAATGCTAGTGTCACCAAGCTACAGGTATGGTTATGGTTGGAGGAGCACAAGACCATCGTGAAGTGGGGTTTGAAATCTGAGCACAGTGTGGAAGTACAACGTTAATGAAGGTGTGATTTTGCCACAGAATCTCCCACATTTGCATGCATTCGTGATAAGTTTGAGGCACATGGTACTGTGTGTGCTGTGCACAAGGGACGATTCAGGAGGCCTCACACAGCACCAAGTTGTACTTCTTCTCCTCTGGTGTTGAAACAGTTTACATGCCCACCATAGAAGTCCATCAAACAATGTGCATGTGGGACAGTAGTTAGTAGAACAAGCATATGATGCATTCTTAAAACACCAAAAGGGAAAGTTTTCATCCAAAGATTATCACATGCACTAAATGAAGACAACCCTGATGGAAATGTGCAGTATTGTGAGTGGTTCCAAAACATGGTAGAAGAGGATGGGGGGGTTCACAGGGGAAGAGTTTGGTCTGATAAACAGTTAAAATTGAATAGAATAGTTAACCGACATAATTGTGTGTACTGGGCTCCAGAAAATCCACACATTCATGTAGAAAAAGAAGTCAATTTACTGGGGCCTCAACGTCTGGTGTGGACTGTCGTTAAGGGGAATAATTGGACCATTCTTTTTTGAAGGTACTGTTACTGGTGAAGTGTACCTAGACATGCTGTGCACATTCATTTTACCTGCAATTCATACACTTTTGGGGATTGATCAATTTTACTATCAACAAGGTGGCACCCTACCCCACTTCCAATGGATATGTGAGAACTTACCTCAATGGGAATTTTCCAAAACAATGGATAGGATGAAGAGGTGCAGTTGAGTTTCCCCCAGTTCTCCTGATTTAACACCCCTTGACTTGTACCTATGGGAACCTTAAAGGATGTGGTGTACCCTAGAAAACTGGCTACATGGGCGGAACTTTGGGAAGAAATTGAACGGCGTGTGCGGTGATACAAACGGACACTTGGGTCGAGGTTGCTCACTTAGTAGTTCACAGTGATCAGAAGTGTCTGGATGGTGATGGTAACCACTTCGAGTCCTGTTGTAATTGCAAAGCTCAAACATGACTTGTCTTCATCTTTTGTTACCAGTATATATTTAGTATTACAATTTTAATACAGTTTTTCCTTTCTTAAAATGTGTAATCATATTTTGGCACCCTCTCTCTCTCTCTCTCTCTCTCTCTCTCTCTCTCTCGCTGTATGTGTGTGTGTGTGTGTGTGTGTGTGTGTGTGTGTGTGTGAGTGTGTGTTTGTGTGCATAAATTGGTCATTTGATTGTTACCACCACTAGACACTTTGGATGTTGTGGCTTTCTTCCTTATTCTAAAGCTATTGATGAATATTTCTCAACTCTTTTAATAAAATTTAAGCTTCTGGAAGTTTTTAAAAACATTACTTCAAAAATTATGTCAAATTACGGATTTTTTCATTCATTCACCAAATACTAAATGCTTTTATGTTTAGAGCTATCATCATGCAATCAACATTAGATGAATAAATGAAAGAAATCATAAGCAAATTAATACTCAGGGTGTCTGTGAAAAATTGAGCTCCTTCATTTGTCTTCTTTTGCTTAATTCTTCCAGACAGCAATGACACATATGATAAGTGATGGGATGGTGACCTGGAAAATGTATTTTTCTTTGTACAAAAACCACTGTCATGTGTCATATTAACACTTAAACTTTGGCATGATTAAAGCCATTCCTAACCAATTTTACCAAAATGATCCACATTGGATAATTCATTTTAAAGAGGATGTCAACAATCTTATTTACATTCAGGAAGCTCTGAGGTGTAAATCTCATTCCCTCTTGAATCAGAAGATGTGCTAGTGACTGTCATCTACTCCACAATTACAGCTCCTGAATGATTTGCTAGTCAGCAGTGCGAGGAGATCTGTACCTAGACTTGGCTCAAATGGATTGCGTGATGGGAGTCCTGGGGAACATTTATGATGCTTGCTCTATTGCAACTGCTGTTCTGGGTTTTCTTTTTCCTCTTTCAAAGACTGGCCGTGACAGTGGTAGAGACAGTTAGTGATTTAGGAGTGAAGGATTGTGCTGTTTTTATAGCTGTGGTGTCTGTGATAAATGGAGGCATAACAAGCAAGAAGGAAAGAAGATGTGAAATAAGATAAGAGGGATAGAAAATGACAGATTTAAAGCTATTATCCTAAACATCAGCTGGTTCACCCTGTGAGATATTATAAAAATATACAATTTTAATTTTAAGTGATTTTTTGAAATGTCATGCTAAATTTGTTTGAATTACGGTTTTAAATATAAACCACCATCTACTTAACAATTACTCTAACCCAGGAGAAAATTCTATTTATTCTTTGTTCTTGGACTTTTTGAAATCTTGATTTTTGCTTAGTGTATAAAATATTGTTTTTAATAAAATATGAGGTGAGATATAAAACATTACATATCTTAGTATTGCTCAGTAAAATAATAATTTGTTTCTATATTTTGCTATCATTTAGAAAAACTATAAAATGTTAAGATGGGTTTTCTAAAATTCTATTATGTAAACTAACATTTACAGTATAATCTCTATAGTAGGGGCTGCCATAAGAAACAAACAAAGTAACTAAAAGAAGTTTAAGATACAGTTTTAGTCTATTAAAACTTTAAAATATTATTTCAAATCTAAAATTTGGGTGCATGAAATAATTTATGAACAAATTAAACTCAGCAAAAAATATAGGTTGATAGGGAATATCCTTTGGGATTTGGGTATAAACAGAAAGAAGAACACTGTTAAGTAGCTTCATCATGAATACTTTAATAAAATACATGGATCATCTGATAGGCCAACTAGGTAACTATGATTCCAATTTTTACTCTCAGCTGTGTTTACTTAGAATTTAGTCATCTCACATCACATCTGTAGCATCGGTGGGATGACTTTCAGAGGATAAAATTTACATTAGAAATGAGGAGTTCCCTAAGAAGGAACTGATTCCAAGAAGGAAAAGATCACAAGGCAGCTATGCCTGTTCTGAAAGCCATACGACAGGGTGAAGAAAGAGACAATTTTGAATATGGCTGACCTCTCTCCTGGTCACCACGGATTCATACTTCTCCATACGGAGAGGAGAAGGCCCTGGAATGAGTAAAATCTGTCATCAGAAAAATCTCTGTGATCTATTCAGAGGACAAAGCAGTGTTATTTGGATTAAGGTGTAACAGGATGAGTCACTCCAAAAGTAGGTGTAGGTGATCCTCTCTTGCTGTCTTGGAGAACACAGAGAATTAACTGAAACCATGACTTGGACTATACCTGCAGTGTGGGCATTCCAAGAGGGCAGTTTCTGCAGTGTGGCACCAGCATCAGCAGGAGATGGTACCAGAGCCACTGCTTAAGAGTGTGATGTCACGCATTAATTTCATTATTGAGGACACTGTCCTCATGACTTAATCACTTCCAAAAGGCCCCATCTCCTAATACTGTTACATTGGGGATTAGATTACAAATTCAGTCTACAGCAGTAGAAGATGACAAATCCTGAGAAATAATGTTTTAATCATCAGAAACCCTGCATCCCAGAAGTGGGACTTTGGGATCAAGTGCCCTGGAGGGTTTTGCATGATCACGTCTCTCTCTCTCTCTCTCTCTCTCTCTCTCTCTCTCTCCCTCTAGTCCAGGAAAACATTGTGCTCACTGCTCTTTGAGTAAGAGAATATGAGAAATAGCAAAATCACTTATGCCATATATGCACTGAGTTATTAGAAGGTCTAATCAGGATTCCTTTTTAGACTCTATACATTTAATTAAGTTTTGCCAGAAAAGGCTAGACTGCAGTTTATGGATTCTTAGTTACAGTTGTAACATGTCCAATCTAATGTCAAGGGACAAAGTTATAAAATTTATCTTTAGTTAAATTGTTTTCCCCAAGCCTTCTTGTCAACTACATAATGAGCCCTGGGAGAACAGATGAGTTATTTGTAGCAATAGAATATTTAGTACATCAAGAGAGTGAATTCTATAACTGAATCATGGATTTCCAGCTTACAAACTATGCAACTTAGGCAAAACAGTTGGCCTGTAAAAATTTCAGTTCCCACATATAAAAAAAATTAAATGAGTTATAATGATAGTGATGACATAGGATAAGCTGGACATCTGCGAGACAAGGTGACAGGTATCATGAAAACCAAACCTGCCAACACCTTTATCTTGGACTTTGAGGCTTCAGAACTGTGAGAAAATAAATATCTGTTGTTTAAGCTGAACAGTCCAATTTATTTTGTTACAGCAGACCCAGCAAACTAATACAAAAGTATGCCCCTTTCTAAAATGACTTGGAGACTAGAATTAATAGATATTTTTACTTCTGAGTTTTCATCAGAAAGTATGGTTTATATCTGTAAAACCTCTCATAATGCCTTGTATTTTTTCAGTGTTATAGTTGTTTAATCCATTTCCCTTTCCAAGTAGATTATGAACCATTCAAGAACAACAAAATCATGTATTACTTATGTACTCAACATACGTAGCACAGATGTATGCCTTATAGTGTAAGTTAAACAACTGCCTAAGTGTTTAAATTGATTATTAGAGGGGAAACTGTGAAAGAAGAAATCATATACATCTAGGCCATATGTATTAGTATTATCATTAAGATGTTAATGAAACAAAGAAAACACTGAAAGGAACCAAATTTGTATAAATTCACTTAGTTAAGTTTAGGTATCATAAGTATGAGATCCTGGTGTGCATTTTTTAAAACATTACTTAAAACAAAAATTTTGGGAAGAGAAATCAAGAGACTAGAACTGTATAAGTAAAAGTGAGAGTCACCAAGATAGACACAAATAGTAAAACCACGTAAATAGATGGTGTGTCATAGGAAAGAAGGAAATAGGGGTAACAGAATTTTGAGCATCATGGATATTAAAAGGTTAGTTATAGGAGAAAGTACCAGTGAAGAAGTTGAAAGGAGCATAGAGGAAAGAGCTAAATAGAAAAATCCAGTATCAGAGAAGAAAAAACTTTTAACAAATAAACAATAAAACTTGTCAAATGCTAAATAGAAAGTAAAGGAGATGAGGACTGTAATAGTAATAAATAATTATGAACTGAAATAATAATAGTAATCTAAGTAGTAAAACAGATATAAAGTCTACAAATAGAAGGAGAAAGAGTTGCTACGTGGTAGTTGCTACTCTTGCTCGTTGAGGCATAGTTCTCTCCTTTCAGGCACACACAAGTCTCCCCTTCCTTCCCTGGGACAAACAAATGGGTGAGAGCAGGTGACTAATGCTGCCTAATGAAATGTGAGCAAAAATAAACAATTGCAATTCGACTGACATATTTCATTATCAGGGAAAGCAACTCTATGTCTTTCCCTGCTGCTGTGACAGGGAGAGTCCCATGATCCCAGGAGTGCAGCTTTATCAGGAGGGTGTTAGAGTGACTTGGTGGAGCAAAGATTTGGCTATCCTGATAGATACCAGGATCCAGGAGAAACTTAAAGTGGTTTACCTAGGCTAACTTTTTAGGTGTTTTCTGATGAATAATTAGCAAAATAAAAAGGAGAATTGTAGTTTGAGAGGTAACTGAGAGGTAAATGAAATGAAGGGAGTAGTTTTGAGCTGAATTCCAGTATTTTTGTACCTAAGAATGGATAAATGAAATGCATGATTGAAAACATTAAGAGAAGTATAATGGATGAAAGAAATATCCAGAGAAAACAAGACAACATTCTCAGTTTCTTGGTAAGTTGTCTGGATAAAACTCATGGCTGAGTTCACTACCACAGGCTTGTGAACCTGGAGTAAGTCCCAAAGGTTACCCAGAGGTGAAGCCATGCAGAGAATGAGTGAGAAACGAAGGCAGAGCTGCAATTGGATCTGCTACACCAAG
This sequence comes from Lyroderma lyra, assembly GCA_004026885.1. Lineage (NCBI taxonomy): Eukaryota > Metazoa > Chordata > Mammalia > Chiroptera > Megadermatidae > Lyroderma > Lyroderma lyra. Next base: position 5,119 of record PVJL010010152.1, on the reverse strand, counting down.
ATGAGTAGCAAGATGCATTAATGCTGACATGAATGATAGGAAGGCAACTATTGAAGTGTTAAGAATCTCCAAAAAATAGTCTGTCATTGTTACTTTTAAGCTTGAACAAAGTTTAGAGGCAGCCAGGAAAGAAGAATGGTTAATTTCATATGAAGAATATCAGGGAAAGATGAAGTCAGGAGATAATATTCTTATAAATATTTTAGATACTACACAGGAGTTTGATTGGAAGATTAATAAGGGGGAAGTTATTTGAGATAGAGAGGTCTAATTTGATGTAATACAGCTTTGAGTGTTTCAGAATTATAAGCAGTGTAAAATAACAAAGCAATGGGAAAATTAAGCAAATTCCAAATCTGTTCTTTATGTTTCTTACTTCAGGTTTGGACTTTATGCTAGAGATAAAATAATTCTATTGAGTTTATTAAACAATACAGCAGCATATAACATCTTCCATTCTAGGAAGATTGTATTACCAAATGACAAATACAATTTAAATTCCATAAACAAATGTATCAAAGTCTGCATATCTTAAAGACTTCTATATAATTCAATTTGTTTATTTGTTTTATGGTATTGTAGTAGTAATTTGTGGAGTGCTATTTTATTTTAAAAAACTGTGATATAATTTTGAAACATCACAGTTTCAAAATGAACTATTTTGCCAGGCCTGTTAGGAACATATTTAAATTTTGTCATTGAACTTTTTGGTCCCTTTTGTAAAGTAGACATAAGAAGATTAATTGTTCTCATTTTGTGTGAAGGAAACAGGAATATCAACAATTTTATAAAGGAAGAAATTATTTAATGGAGGTATATGACAAATTAGCCAAATAATGTGGAAAAGCAATATATAGAATAATCATTCCAATATGTACAAGTTTCAAAATTATTTTAATGTTTTGGTCTTTTTTTTCCTAATTAAAGGGACCTATTTCAACTACATATGCAAATTTATTTCAATATGGTCATATTTAAACTTTTGATGCTTTACCTTAGTGCTTGTCTTTATATTTGTAATAATCTTTATGGTGATACTTTGAATCTGCTCCAAATTTACTATATCAAATTATTTTGTGATGCCTCAACTTTTGGCAATGTTCCAAATAATTCTGAGGGTTGAAAAATGTAATTACTTCTAATAATTCTTCATGTAACAAAATTCTCCCATTTGTTTAAAAATCTTCTAAAACAAGCTCAATCTCCATTATAAAATTTCTACGTAGTCAACTCTGATTATAGTTGCTTCTTTATTTTTAATTTCACACTATCTTGGTTTTAACTCAACATCAATCATCTCCCATCTCTATCCCTATCATGTTTTTTCTATCCATTCATTATAGCAATTGTCTTACTATTGTGATTATTATATCTCCTCCAAGAAGCTCCTCAAGGAGGAATATGTTTTAATCTCAATAACTGTATTTAATAAGTTTTCAAAACATTTTATTTGAATAAAGTTTTCATCAAGGACAATGAAAAGCAAGTTAATTTTCTAAGATACCAGACTGTCTAAATTGACATATAAATCTAAAAAATATCAGCTATAAGTTATATCTAAAATATTTCTAGAATAAGTACTGAAATTTTTTATGTCATCATGGGGTATAATCTTTAGGAATAATCTTAGGCTAGAAAAAATATTATAATAGAGAAGATAAAGATATAAATACTAAAATAATGTATATGTAGAGAGTTTCACAGTATATAAGAATTTTATACATATCTGATTCTTGAAACATCCATATATACTACATGGTAGACTTCACATGATTATCCCCCTATTTTAGAAGAGAAATCTAAGCAACTGAAACCTGTGATTATTTCTCCTAAGGATACACAACTAATAAATGGTACTGGGCTATTAACCCAGGTTTCCTATCTCTGAGTTTGCATTCTTTCTACTAAATCATTAAATAAGTTCAATAGGCAAAAAGTTATGCAATGAAAAAGAAAGTATATTAAAACTGTGAAACCACAGAAAGTAAGAATAGAAATTGTGTATTAGGAACATTGATAAAATAACAGAAATACAGTCTCTAAGAAGAATTTCAAAATGAATGTGCCAAACTAACAATATTATAAAATTGGATAAAGTTCAATTTGTATTACTATGAAGAACTGAAGAAATTAAAACAATTGCCTACAAATTAACTTTATGTCAGGCACAAAATTTGATAGCCCAATGTATAGTCATAAAATAAAATGCTATGTAATGGGGAAAGGGCAAACACTACCATAGTCTATTGTTATCAAGTACATACATAATCCCTTTCAAGGTCTAAATCTTCTTTAAAGCAAAATACAATATAGGGGTCAAGCAAGGAAGGGTCAGAAATAACAGGAAAGATAAACACCATTTATTTTCTTATGAAGATAATTTGTAATTGGACTAGTGATGCAGTACTTACATTATGCTGACATATAGGCTCTTAAGATTTATGTTGAAAGCTAGGTACAGGAAAATAATAATGTGCAATTGTGCATAGTTTTGAAGGATGGTGGTAGTATTAGTGTTACTTTGTCCTTGCTGACTAAATCACTCTTGTTTATTGGAATCTACTTTAAGAGCAAAAGTTTTGCAGGGATGAAACCTAATGAGTAAAGATTTTATATTGCACTTGGGATGCTATTCTACACAGGCATCATTTGAGCTCTAACATTTGTATCAAATTAATGTCAAGGTTGCTTGCAAATGTTTGTGCCATTCTAAATGTTTCTGTTAACAAAAGCCAGAGACTTCCTTTATCACTATTTAAAAATTTGTTCCTCATTATTATTTTCTTCCTAGTAAGATGGCAAAGTAAAACAGATGTGCGTCCCTGTGTATAAAAGTAAAAGATTTTAATTCAGAAAACTAGACTTCAAATCTAAATCTTTCTGCTTACTAGGCAAAAGCCAGTACCTAAGTTTTTATGTCACTTCATCTATTAGTTTTCTAAAAACACAAAAAATAATGAAATTAGCACCTACCATTTAGAGTGAATGTTAAATAACATAATACACAAGAACACAAAGTCGTGCCTTTTAAATAGTTGGTACTAAATATATATTTGTGGATGACTGCTATTTGTATCAGCAAAAATTATACTTCTCTTCTTTATTACCATCAGAATCCTTGATGCTGCTTGAATTAGAATTGGACCTGTTTATCATCTCCATCCCTTTACAGCGAGGAATAATTTATTAAATTAGTCATAGCAGAAGTTTAGCTGTGCTTTTCTTATTATAAGCCATATACTTCTTCCTTGGTACACCATTTTTTTCAGGCTGGTAAACAGATTCAGTGACTAATTATGCAGCAGCCACCTTGAGAGTATTGGATGGAATTATTCTTAAAATGTCAGAATGTCCACATGATAATTAGAAAATGGTTCCTTGATGTCATTGTGTTTCTGCCCCACAAGCCATAAAACACTTACCTTTGAATATCTTATGACAGGACATTAGATAAACAACTATTTGGTAAGGATATTCTATCAGGTATTCTGTAACAGGCATATAAACACAATCCTCATGGAAGTAAGGCTTGATGGATATATTAGTGCTTTTTCTTAGAACTATTTTGCTATTTAAGATTTAACTTTGTATATAATATTATGACTATCATAATTGGATAAAAGTGGTTCATTTAAAAGTGAACCTTGAAATAATTTATCTATCAACTTTATAAGAAACAAAAAAAAACTATATTAAGTACACATTATGTACAAGGTACACAGTACTTTAAATGAATGTCAACACAGGTTTATACAAATCTCATGGTAGCTACAAAGCAAAACCAAGAGTAGATTCACAAAACTTAAAGAAAAAAAGAATTAGAGCATACCACTACAGAAATTACCAATGCACAATGGACGGAAGTAATTGAGTAAAAAATAAACAAGCAAAATACAAAACAGCCAGAAAATGATTTTAAAAGATCATTAGTTACTCCTTACCTACTTTAAACATAAACGGATTAAATTATTCAATCAAAAGGTGTAGAGTAGCAATGAATAAAAAGACAAAACCCCATCTATATGTTGCGTAAAAGAGATTAAATTCAGCCTTAATAAAACACAGACTCAAAATAAAAATGTGGAAAAGAAATTTCATGCAAGTGGAAATAAAAACAAGCAGGGGTCCCTATGCTAATGTCAGATAAAATAGACTTTAAGCCAAAAACCGTTAAGAAAAAACAAGGAAGGTCATTATATTTTGATACAATTCATCAAAATGTTATAGCAATAACAAAAATATACACACATAACATCATAGCATTTAAATATATTAAGCAAATACTAAGGGATCTAAAGAAAAAGACAGACAACAATAAAATATTAGTAAGAAACTTTAATGCCATACATTCACCAATGAATAGATCATCCTCACAGAACATGAAAAAGGAAACATGTGACATAAACTACATCTTATATCAAATGGCCCTAATAGACAAATATACAACATTCTATTCAAATGATGAAGGATACACATTCCTCTTAAGCACGTATGAATATTCTCCAAAACAGAGAATGTGATAGGTCACAAAATAAGCTTCAGCAAATTAAAAAATATTTAAAATCATACCAAGTACCTTTTCTGATCACAATGGTATGAAACTAGAAATCAATAAGAGAAAAGCTTGAAATTTTTGAAATATGCACAAATTATACAACATACTTCTGGATAAATGAGTCAAAGAAAAAATTAAAAGGGAATTAAAAATATCATGAAACAAATTAAAATGGAAAAACAACATACCAAACCTATGGAATACTGCAAGAACAGGTAAAAGAAGGAAATGTATAGCAATAAATCACTATCTTAAGAAAAAGAAAGGGGATCTACCCAAAGAACTTGAAAACCTTTGTCCGCAAAGACTTATGTACCCCAATGTTCATCGCAGCACTGTTCACAGTGGCCAAAACATGGAAACATCCAAAGGTCCCTGCGACAGATGACTGGATAAAGAAGCTGTGGTACATATACACAATGGAATATTACTCAGCTGTAAGAAAAGATGAAATATTGCCATTTGCAACAAAATGGATGAACCTGGAGATCATCATGCTAAGTGAAATAAGCCAGACAGAAAAAACAAAGAACTGCATGATTTCACTCATATGCGGAATATAAA
>PVJL010010151.1:0-51576 GCA_004026885.1 Lyroderma lyra | reverse complement strand
CACGAGCTCGATCACTGGCCAATCGCTGAACTCTCTGAGAGGTAGGCAGTACCTCTGGAAACCGGAGGCGGAGCTGTTTCCTTGGCAACGATCCTAGTCCTGCCGGAACGGCGGGGAAGGGTGGAAATTAGGAGGAACGGGGAGGAGGTAGCCAGGTGGAGTATGGGGTGGGCGCGCTGATCGGGAGGAACAGATTCGAGAAGGGAGGGTTCTCAGACTCAGAAGTTTCCATGAGCCCAAGGTTGGGGGCGTCCGTCCAGGTCCCGAGGCGCGGCCGGAGCTGACCCGAGGCCCAGGAGCTGAGGGGAGCTAGACGCCGCCCCCACCACTGGCGCTGGGAAGCGTCGCTCCTTCTCGCTGACCTTGGTCTCTCGTCGCCTCGCCCTTGGCCATAGTCACTGACGGACTCAGAGACCAGCAGAAGGACACACAGGCCCCTGAACGGGTGGAGGCCTAGGACATAGGCACACAAGTTGCCCCAGCGTCTCCTGCTGGCTCCCGGGCGCCCCGTCCTCCCCCCGCCTCAACGCCGGGGCCATCCAGCCCAGGGTTAATGCCAACGAGTTTCCACCTCCAGCTGCTCCTAGAGAGGCCGCGGCGCTAGCCAACGGGGGAAACTGGCCGTGGACGGACACTTCCTGTGCGTGGGGCGGGGGTCGAACAACCGCAGCCTAGCCCGGACTGGGGGGACCAGACGGCGGAGTCTCGGGTGGAGAGCGGTGTCTGGGGGCGGTAGGGCGAGTCGTGAAGCCCCTCATCTCCAAGGCCACGACGCGTGGGTGCCCCAGGGAGAGCCGAGACCTTGTGGGTGGGGGCGGGGCCCGGCCGGCCCGAGAGGCCCAGGGTCAAGACGTCCGGCCTTGGGGCTGGGGCTGGGTTGCCGGGTCTCTTGGGCGGTGCTGAGTGGGCGGGAGGCGAGGGCCCGGGTCTCAGGGCATCCAGGCCGGGTCACACGATCGTCCGCCATCACCGCTGCTGCCGCCGCTGCCGCCGCCGCACTGGAAACCAGCGGGGATGGAACGGGAGGCGTCACCGTGGTGCCTCGAGCCCCGAGATGTGCAAAGTCCTGACGAAATAGGGAGTCCTGAAGGGTCCCTCAAAGGTGAGGGAGGGAGCGCCCCTCCGAGGGGCGTTCCTGAGAGCGGGTGAGGGGACTGTGGTCCGTGGGAGGGGAAGAGAGCGCGGGACTTGGACACCTGGGACTTGGAAGAGGCCAGGGCCGGGACCGGGTGTCCTGGGTTTGCTGAGGGGGAGGTGGAAATTTCAGCACCCGCTCCAGGGCCAGCGACTGTTTTGAGGAGGAAGGAGAGATTTGTGACAACTAATGGTGGGACCCAGTGACCTTCCAGGCCCCACACAATCTGGGTTTTTTTTTGTAATTCTCTGATTCTACAGGCAACATGAGTGATAATGAGGAAGAGGAAATTTCTCAGCAAGAAGGCATTGGGGACTATGAAGTTGAAGAGATACCTTTTGGGCTTGAACCCCAGAGCCCGGGGCTTGAGCCACAAAACCCAGAATTTGAACCTCAAACCCTCAGGTTTGAGCCTGAAAGCCCAAGTTTTGAGTCCCAGAGCCCTGGGTTTGTGCCCCCAAGCCCTGAATTTGTACCCAGAAGCCCTGAATCAGATTCTCAGAGCCCTGAGTTTGAACCACAAAGCCCTAAGTATGAGCCCCAAAGCCCTGAGTGTGAACCCCAGAGCCCTGGCTATGAATCTGAAAACTCCAGGTATGAACCCCAGAACCCTGAGTTCAAAACCCAAAGCCCTGAATTTGAAGCTCAGAGTTCCAAAGTCCAGGGAGGTACAGAGGTGCTTCTCAGTCCTGAGGAGAAGAATCCTTTGAGCATCCCCTTGGGAGTCCATCCTTTGGACTCCTTCACCCAGGGGTTTGGAGAACAGCCCACAGGGGGCCTGCCCCTAGGGCCACCTTTTGAGATGCCCACAGGGTCCCTGCTGGCTACACCCCAGTTTGAGATGCTCCAGAATCCCCTGGGCCTGACTGGGACCCTGCGGGGTCCAGGCAGACGGGGTGGTCGGGCCAGGGGTGGGCAGGGCCCTCGGCCTAATATCTGTGGTATCTGTGGGAAGAGCTTTGGGCGAGGTTCCACCCTGATCCAGCACCAGCGCATTCATACCGGTGAAAAGCCCTATAAATGTGAGGTGTGTAGCAAGGCCTTCTCCCAGAGCTCTGACCTCATCAAACACCAGCGCACCCACACAGGTGAACGGCCCTACAAGTGTCCCCGTTGTGGTAAGGCCTTCGCTGACAGCTCTTACCTGCTTCGCCACCAGCGCACTCACTCTGGTCAGAAGCCCTACAAGTGCCCACACTGTGGCAAGGCCTTTGGCGACAGCTCCTACCTCCTGCGGCACCAGCGCACCCACAGCCATGAGCGGCCTTACAGCTGCCCTGAGTGTGGCAAATGCTATAGCCAGAACTCATCCCTGCGTAGTCACCAGAGGGTGCACACCGGGCAAAGGCCCTTCAGCTGTGGTATCTGCGGCAAGAGCTTCTCTCAGCGCTCGGCACTTATACCCCATGCCCGCAGTCATGCCCGTGAGAAGCCTTTCAAGTGCCCTGAGTGTGGCAAGCGCTTTGGTCAGAGTTCTGTGCTGGCCATCCATGCCCGCACCCACCTGCCAGGCCGCACCTACAGCTGCCCTGACTGCGGCAAGACCTTCAATCGCTCCTCCACGTTGATTCAGCACCAGCGCTCCCACACAGGCGAGCGGCCCTACAGGTGCGCTGTGTGTGGCAAGGGATTCTGCCGCTCTTCAACACTGCTGCAGCATCACCGGGTCCACAGTGGGGAGCGGCCGTACAAGTGCGATGACTGTGGAAAGGCCTTCTCACAGAGCTCTGACCTCATCCGCCACCAGCGGACCCACGCTGCTGGCCGGCGCTGACCTGGGCCCTGTCGGGCAGGCAGTGGTGGGCAGAAGAGAACAGGGAGCCAGAGAAACCTTTAGAGAGAATAGTGGAAAAGCTGGAGGAGAAAGGAAGAGTTGAGGATACTAGAAGGAGACTGGGGCCAGGGTGGAAGAAGTTACATGTCATGGAGACTTATGGGAAATGGGTAATGAAGAGGGGTTGGAGGGAGGCCAAATAGGCAGCGGGAAGCTCTGGAAGAATCCTGAAAGAGGTCATCAGAGAGCTGGCCTCAGCTGTGGCATGCCCCTTGGTAGATGCCTGGCTTGGCAAGTGCTAGGTGGGGGTGGAGGGAGGGAGGGGTCGGGTTACTTTAAATTAGAGTGGGGTAGCTTAGATTGGTAGCTGCTGAGACTCTTGAGTCAGGAAGGGGTGAGGGTAGGTGGGGTGGGGAGTAAAGCCCAGAGTGGGGCCTGGGTCTGAGTACAAACCCCAGCCTCCCTTGTCTTCCTCAAGGCTTTGGAACCCCTAAATTTGAGTTCAATAAAAACCTTTATGTGATAAAATAGATTTGTCTTTAAAATGTATGTGTGGACAGTGCCTTGGGCAGTGGGAGACACTAGGTCATAACTATGAACAGCCTGTGAGGCCATATGGCTGTCTGGGAAGTGCTTTTATGTGAGGCTCAGTAGGCATTACTTGGTCACATCTAACCAAGTTCATGTCTCATTCTTTGAATGCTGCACAAACACAGAGGAGACCTGTTAGGGATTTGAGAAAGCTCTCAACTTAGTGGGTATCTCTTCCCAAACACACAGGGTCTGCCCTTGGGCCAGAAAACAGACCCTGGTTCTCATATCCAGGCATGGAGTGTGTGTTCCATTTCCCCACTGGTTTCTAGCACCCAGCTGTGCTGCCACCCCCCACAAAAAGCTGAAACCTCTAGTAACTACTCTGCACATCCTGACTCTGACCAGAACCACAATTTCCATCCCCATCCATAGGGATATATGTATTGGACCCAGTAGGAGGATTGCACTTCAGCCTTTAAAATGTTCACACCAGGCTGTGGCTGATTTGCCACAGCTCTGCCCTCTTTTTAGGACCCCTGTATCTATTGGCGAGCCCACCCTGTTATCACCCTACCTTTATCCTACTTCCCTTTCCCAGCTGAGCCTCAGCCCTCCTAATAGTTGGTTCCTCAGGAAAGGATAGGGAATTGGTGCCATCGGTGAGTCTAGGGGATTCTGGGGTATTGTGACCTTAGCTGAGGAGGACAGGCCATGCCTTGGAGAATCAACCAGCTGCTGGCATGTCTTGAGATAAATTTCTGCTAAGGGCCTGACAATGCCCTGTGAAGGTTTGTTTATTCTGTTTCACAGATAAGGAAAATGGAGCAAGCTAAGGGACCCACTCAAAAGTCATTCTGTAGCTAAGAGGCAGATAAGACACTCAGACCACCTGTCTCCACCTACCCTCAGCAGCTTGGCCACAAGGCAGGGGCAGGGGTAGTGATGGTATTGCTCTATAAGGTCTCTTGGGCCTCAGGATCCTGATATCACCCCCACCCCCATGCCCATCCTCAGGGCCTTATAACTTGTCAAGAGTGAGTCACTTCTCTAAGCACATTTCAATCTAGCATCTTACAATCTGCAAGCTCTGGAAGGGTCCTTAGAGATCATACAGTTCAATACATCTGGTTGTATTTAGCAATTTACAAAGTTCTGATTAATTTTGGAAGCAATATTTCCCAAACAGAATCTCAGTCCTTTAAAGACTTTTGTAAACTCTACACACAGTTTTTTTGTACAGACACCCTACCACACAAAATCTCAAATATTAAAATACTCCAACTCTCACATTTAATATAGTTTACATATATAACTATATGCTTTGAATAGAACTGCATTTGACTACTTGACATGACATTAAATTTGCAGACGTTACTTCAACATTATTTCAATTATACAATTTAATTTTCATATTTTGGAGGGTTTTTTTTTCCAGCTCCCAAATATGTTCATAGGCCCTTGAGAACTGGAAGGCCCTGGGTACAATGCCTGTGGTGTTTAACTGATAAAATAGCCTGTATGCACAGCACCTTAGTATTAATATATAAAAGTTGATCAAATCAGAGTGGAGACTCAGCTGTTCAGTCCCTACCCCTCTTCTCCGTGACACTCCTAAAGTATAATACCTACAGATCCCAGGTTGGGGAGATCAAACCCAGAGAGGGTATGTGTCTTCCCTAAGATCTTGGTAGGAGAGCTAGTGAAGAGCTAGGACTCCAACACTAGGTGTATTATTAACTTGAGGTCCAGCATGCTGCTTTTACCACACCATCCTACACACCTAACAACCATTTCTGTCCACCACTGTTATCAAGCACTGATATGCTAAGAACAGTGCTCAACAGTTTACAAATATTATTTCATCACAACTCTGAGGTATATAGTTATTCCAATTTTAAGGGTGAAGAAGTAAGTTCCAGAGAGGATAAGTAATTGCCTCACATCACATAGCAGAGCCTGGATTCAAACTTAGAGCTGAATGGGTTTTGTCTATTTTCCTAACATACTAAGATGTTATTTACTTTTTCACTGTCCTTGTCCCACAAGTGCAGTGTTTCCAAGAGGCTGCATATCATGGCAGATGTCATCACTCTGATGGCTTGCATAGAATGTAGGCTTGGATGTTCTTATGTTTTAAATTTTTTTTTCCATTTTATTTTCTAATTGGATAAACTCCAATAGATAATAACCCATATAAACAAAAGCTCTTTGGGTATCCTCAACAATTTTTAAGAATATGAGGGGTCCTGAGATTAAACCATTTGAGGGCCACATTTGAACACATTCTTTGTACCAGCCCTGGTGAGAGGTCAGTGTTGTTAACATGTGAGCCTTGAGTAACCTGATCAGATGTCCTGTTTTAAACGGGACAGAAAACAACATTACTGTCCCATCAGCCTACTGACATCTTGAATTTAGCTCAGTGAGACTAGGCTGACCATACGTACCGTTTGAAATGGGACAGTATTATTGTTTTCTGTCCTGTTTAAAACAGGATGTCTGGTCAGTCTAGGCCTGAGTCCTGTCTTCCAGAATCTTCTAGTCTTGAGACAGGACCCCACACAAGTCAGCTTTATGTGCCCCAATGAGATATAAACAGAGTGGTGATGGGATGAGTCGTTTTGTCCAGGAATTATGGGATTGAGAAAAGTTCACTGCTTGGGGACCAAATTTTGCTTCTTACCTCCTAGTGCTAGACCTGGAGCTCTTTAGAATTCGTCAGTATTCCCCCTGGGGCTCCTATGGACCACAAGAGGGCAGCAGTGACTGGGCCCCTCTGACTTCTCTAAAGGAAGAGGAATCAGGGTTTAACAAGGGGGCGGGGCGGGGGGGGGGGAGGGAGGGTCTATTCTCACATCTTAATATTGTCGATGCTTCCCTAACCTTTTCTCATTTTCTGTGTCTCTCTGCCTGCTTCTTTTTTTAAATAACTCACATATCAAGTGCAGGTCAGTTTTTGAGGGGTATGAAGGCAAAAAAAAGAAAGAAAGAAAGAAAAATAAGAGCTACTATTTGGGTCCCACTTAGTAAAAGGGTTGAACAGAAAACCCTTTTTACTAAGGGTTGAGGCAGGCTGGAATGTTGCACCAGCACAGAAACATCACAAATTTGGATAGAATTTCACATTTATTGGATAAATATATGCAGGCAGTGTGCTTGGTACTGGGAGCCAGGTGAATGGACGTGGTCCCCACACTTGAGCTCAGAGTCTTACAGTGTGGTATGATAGAATCCTGGTAGGGTCTGTGGAGTGAGGAGACAGGCACCTGGGGAAGACTGAGTCTTTAAAAATGGAAATGCTATGGACCCATCCAAACTTTTTAATGTCTTCTCACAGGCTCCCTCAGTAATTGAGTAAAAATTATATCAAGCACCTACTATGTGTCTGTCTCTGTGATGTCATCAGATATCCCAAAGGTATGGTCCCTACCCATGGAGCTCATTATTTAATTTGAAAGACAGATACTAAGCAAATCATTTAACAATTAACAAATAAGATTCATGCTATGTGAGACCACTGCAGGCCAGTGTAAGTGTGTATAATATGGGAACCCAAATGAGTTGGGGTTGGGGGGCTGCCCTGAGGAAGTGATTTGTGAGTGGAGATCTGAAGACTGATGAGAGTTAGCTGGGAAAAGGAAGGGGAGGGATGTTCTAGGCAGAGAGAGGAGTCTGGGTGAAGGCACTGAGACAGGAAGGAGCTTGGCAAGTGAGAAAGGCTGGTGTATCTGGAGCTTAGGAAGGGAAGTGGGCTGTCCTCATAGGAGGCCGGGATGGTGACAGGCCCAATTTTGCATTGGCACATTAAAGATATTTTGCAGATTTTTGGAAGGCATACTAAGGAATTTGGTCTTTAGACAAAGAGCAAGGGGTTGCAGCAGCAATGTAGTGACCCAGATCAGATGTACTCTCTGGCAGCATAATGGAAATCTGGCTGGATTCCAGGCAGGACAGAGCGTGGGCAAGGTTCTGGGAGTCTGAGGCCTTTGTGGACCTCCAAGGGCAGGGTTAGGAGTGTCGCTTGGTCCTGGGACTACAGTCTCTCCAAACTTAGATCAGACGTTCTCTTTTAGGAGAGGAAACTAAAAGGGGCTGGTGGAAACCAGATATCTGATAATTACAAGGCCTTATCTCAGTCGCCTTCCTGGCCCATCCCTCAGTGAATCTTTACCATGAGCCTGCAAAGGAGGTAGGCAGAAGTGAGCTCCACGTTCAAAACAGAAACACTGAGGCCTAGGGAGGGGCAGTGACTTGCCAGAGGACACAGAGTGACATGCAGGTAGAGGCAAACTGGCACCAGACATCCCAAGTCTAGGCCTGGGCTTCAGTCTGTGCCACCTTCATCTTGGGCCTTCTTCCCATAAAGGGGATCCAGGCAGCCTGGATCCATGACCTCCTCCTTAGATGCCTGCTGCCCAGAGTCTTCTTCAGGGATACCATTTGAGGGATCAACAGTAGCCTCCTCCATCTTCTCCTTCAGGTTCCGTTTGAAGAAGCCAACCTGTAGAAAGACCAAAGTTGAGTGAGCAAAACGTCCATGGAGCACAGCTACCCCCAGAAAAACATGAAAGTACTCTTTATCTTAATAAATCATACATGTCACAGACATCTGGTGTCTACTCCAGGGATGGGGCAAGGGTATATGCCACACCTGGTTGTTGGCAATATGTTTAAAAGCTGTACATTTACTAATTCATTCTTTGGGCTCATCAAAACCAATATTTTAGGTGGGTGATTTGACAGTATCTAGTAATAATAATAATAAGAGCCCACACTTTGATGGTGCTCAGTATATGTCATGCACTCTGTTGAAAGCTCAAAACATATATATTCCTTGGTTCAGCAATTCCAGATCCAGGAATTAATTCTAAAGGATATTTGGACAAATGTGCAAAGATGTCGGTAACAAGAACCTTTTTTGTCATACTGTTTGAAGCAGATGTAAATTGCAAACAACTTAATGTTCATCAGTAGAGAACTTGTTAAATAAAAGGTGGGGCACACAAACAACAGAAAACCACCCTTGTTACAAAGCAAGAGGTAGATCTGATTTTGCTCAGATGGAGAGACATCAAGATATAATATCCAGGACAAAAATAAAAGTTCTCAAGCCTTATATACACCCTGATCCCATTTATATTTTCTACATGTACACACATACAAGCATCCAGCCAAGTAATGTGAAAAATAGAGGCATTTGTGGCTAGATTTTTTCTAGATAGCCCTTGTGCACTGACTTTGCTTTTTCTCTCTCATGCTCACATATACATATAGAAACAAAAAAATTGTTACTGACAACCCTCCAGGAGTGCAACAGTAAGAAACTTTGATTTTTTTAATGTTCTTTTTCTGGAATATTTACATATTTTACATGAAACAACTGCCCTCCAGCACTCTTCATATGGCTAACTTCTACTCATTCTTCAAATCCCAACTCAAATGCCACTTCTCTTGGGAGGCCTCTCGCAGCCTAAATTAGGCTCCTGTGTTATAGGCTCCAGAGCACACATACCCCTAGTAGAGCCCTCGTCATCTGTGTTCCTATCTGTCTTCCCCATTAGACTGTGACCCCCACAAAGGCAGGTGCCATATTTGTGGTAGGTACCTCTGTATCCCAGTGCCTGACCCTTGACATGTAGGAGAGCCCCTCCTTCTCTGCCTAGGTATCCAGTCCTGGCCTTGCCAGTGCTCAGTGGAGTGATGAAGGAAAAGTGTTGCATGCTCTTTGGGCCTCAGTAGCCTTATCGGTAGAAGGAGGGAGTAGGCTGAGGTCCCTTCTGGCTTTGATTCTCTCTGATCTAGGTAGCCAATCCCCTCTCCCCAGCCTGCCTATCTCAGCCATGCCCATTCCTCCCAGAAGCTCCCACCTTGTACAGCACCAGGAAAATCAGCAGCAGCAACAACAGTCCCCCAGTGCCGCTCAGCACGTAGAGATAGAGCATTTCCTTCTCATACACAATGTCAACCTTCATGATGACCTGGGGGGAGGACAAAAGGAGAGAAGTGCAGGGAAGAGGCCTTTACACCCTAGCATTTCCTGTGAATCTGGCCTCACTCTCTAGGTCTTCACATTTCCAGTTTGGACTGTGTCATGACACCAGGCTCTGGCCCAGGCCCCCTCTCTCCAGAATACCTCCCACTGTAGCCACCAGAGGGAACTGGTAAACATGCACCATGGCCCACATTAAGCCCTTAGATGGCTTCCCTTGGTCCCAGGAGAACATGCCATAATCTCAGCTCAGCATGAGCCTTCTGGAAGGCTCATGCAAAGCCTTCCAGAATCTGGCTTCTGCTTACCTTTATAGCTCCAACTTCCCTTCTCTTTCTCTGAGCCTCCTGCTCTTAAACCTGCCTCACCTACTCTCTCAACTCTGGGCCCTGCACTTGTCTCTCTGGGCACCCCTTTGCTGAGCTGCCATCAAATTGATCTTTACCTGACACATCTCAGACAGGTGACCTTGCAGCCTGCTTGCCCACCAATGGTGGTGGGAGCTCAATGGCCTTTGCAAAAGCCTTTGTCAAGAATGAAGGCTTTGGCCATGAGGGAATTCTTACTGTGCTAAGCCCAAGCTTCCTCCCACATGGCTGTCCACTCCTAGCTCTGGCTCTTCTAGCTCTGCCCATGGTTCCTCAGATCTCTCTACTGACTTCTGTTCCCAGGTCTTCTGAAGAGGTAAAAGGATACCTGGGCCAGGGAGGCATTGCTGCTGTAGAGGTGGAAGTGCTTGCTGCTGTTGAAGGAGATGGAGAGGGAGCTGCAGAGGGTGAACATGGAGGAGGCCTGTGGGAGGGGTGCCAGAGGCATCAGTGTTGGGGAGTACAAGGCCTAAGAACCCATTGACTACTGTCCCACCTCAACCTGAAGGGGAGAAGCAGAGGAGCATGGGGTGCACCACAACCACTCAGTTCTGTACTACAGCATTCTAGTGTGCTACTCTCCATTGCTGGAAGGAAAGTTTTCCTATAAAGAATGCATGAGAGGGACTGGCAACAAAATGGTGGCATAAGCGGGACCTCTGAAAACCTCCTCTGGAGATTACAACTAATCAAACACCTATACATCAACTAAGGACCCTCTACACAATGCACAATCACAGTTAAGAAACCCACTTGTGGCATTAAGGTACCTGCAGGCAGGCAGAGAGTTAAACAAAGGAGAAATAAAGGGAAGAGCGGCAACATGGCTGCACGGGTCTGCTTGGAACTCTACCACTGGGGGCGGGAGGAAGGAGGTGGTAGGAGAGGGCTCTGGCCCTCACTTAGTCTGCGGGACAGAGGAAAGGGGGCCCACAGGTGGGGCGTGAGATACTGCACCCACCTCACTTTGACCACAGGAGGTGCAGACCGGTTTGCAAAATGCAGCGGCCGGACTTCACTCCAGTTCCCAAAAGAGGGAGAGTGACTGGGTGGTGAGAAGCCGCAGCACAAACACTCCGGCAGGGAATGAGAAGGAGAGAGGGAGCTGCATGCACATTTCTTGG
Organism: Lyroderma lyra; assembly: GCA_004026885.1. Lineage (NCBI taxonomy): Eukaryota > Metazoa > Chordata > Mammalia > Chiroptera > Megadermatidae > Lyroderma > Lyroderma lyra. Next base: position 40,652 of record PVJL010010151.1, on the reverse strand, counting down.
CCCACATCCAGGATGATTTGAAAGACCAGCATACAGGAAAGCTGACCCCAAGGCTCAGGGAAGAATTGATGTGCAGGGCAAACTGAGAACAGAAAGGCACAATCACACCCAATCTCCCTGGAGCCACAGGAAGAAAACAAAGCCACAAATGCCCTTGACCCATAGACCTCTGCCCTCCTAGTATCAGCAGCGAACACCAAAGAAACTGCAGCAGCAAGGGTCCAGAGAGGCTGCCAAAATGAAAAACTAGATGTGGGGACTCAAAATTAAGAGATGGGGACAGATGACTGATCAGAAACAGAGCTCAAAGCAACTATTATAAAAATGCTTAAGGAACTGAATGATAATTTCAGAGAGATAGCAAGTGTCAAAGATGACTTTCAAATCATTATAAAGAACCAGAGAGAGATAAATGAGTACATTAACTGAAATGAAGAACGGAATAAAAGACACTGAACTAGATAAAATAGAAGTGCAAAGCAGTGGTTTGCAGGAAAAGCCAGCAGAAATCATCCAGTCAGATCAAATAGAAAATTATTGCCAAAAAAAGGAGGATGAATTGAGATTCCTCTGGGACTCTCTCAAATGTAAAAATATCAGAATAATAGGTGTGCCAGAAGGGACAGAGGAAAAGCAAGGAATCAAGAAATTGAAGAAATGGGGTTCCCTGGTGGTGTAGTGGCTAGGCTTCAGCACTCTCAATGCTGTGGCATAGGTTCGATTCCCAGCCAGGGAACTACCCCCAGCCCCCCCCAAAAATTAAAGAAATAATGACTGAAAATTTTCCTAACCCGGTGAAGGAAATAGACATACAAGTCCAAGAAGCACAGAGAATTCCAATTAAGATGATCCCAAAAGGAATACACTGAGACACATCATAATTAAAATGGTAAAAGTTGAAGAAAAAGAGAAAATTCTAATAACAGCAAGAGAAATGCAAGTATTAATGTATAAAGGGGACACCCATTCAACTCTCAGCTGATTTCTCACCAGAAACTTTACAGGACAGAAAGGACTGGCAGAAAATACTCAATGGAATGAAAACCAAGGACCTATAACCAAGAATAATGAATCTACCAAGGCTAGCATTCAAAATTGAAGGACAGATAAAGAGCTTCTCAGATAAGGAAAAGTTAAAGAAATTTATCTCCACCAAACCAGTACTACAAAGAATGTTAGAGGGACTTCTTTAAGATGGGTGGAGGGATGGGAGAGTGGGTAAAATAAGGGAGAGCGATGGAGAAATTTAGTTTTGATTGCTAACAGAAAATTGAAAGCAACAAAGAAACAAAACTCATGGATACAGTCAATAATTTAGTAGTGACCTGAGGTTAAGGGGGGAGGTGGGTGGGAGAGAAGGGACGAGGACACAAATATATGGTGATGGAAAGAGAACTGACTGTGGGTGATGAACACATAATACAACACAGAGAAGATATAATGTAGAATTGTACACCTGGGACCTATGTAATTTTTACCAATCAATATCACCCCAATAAATTTTTAAAAATAAAATAAAATGAAATGAAAAAGAAAAAAAAACCAAATGCATGAGAATTATCTACAGGTCCACGAAAATAGCCCTGCAGATCTCAAACATCATGGCCCTCTTTCATCTGCAACTGTGTAAACATTGGGGTTTTTCATCAAGATAGAATAGGAAATGCAGGATGATCACACAATGGGGAAGCCCATCCCCTTCAAAGTCCCCAGAACCATTTCAGCTGTTGCCCGCCGGTGCTACCTCAATCTTCTCTACCAGCTTTACAGTCCCGGTCACTTCGACGGAGATGTTCTGCTTAAAGGCGACTGGGCAGCGGAACAGGGCTCCAGGCAAACAAGGCTGCTAGGGATAAAGAAGAGCAGGAGCTCAGAGAGGCTTGCCTTCCTACCTACACTCTACCCAGCCCCTACTCCAGCTTTTTTAGTTCACATGTCCATACCTCAACCACATTGAGTGGCCTCTCCAGATTCTCAGAGCGGCAGGTGACAGGTGGCTCCTTGGAATGATAAGGCAGGATCTTCAGTTAATCCACAGCTGAGGGAGGATACTGGCTCCTTAAGGCCAGAATCTGGCACTCCCTCCCACCCCCTAGATATGACCTTGGTATCTATATCTTCTACTGGTCCTTGGCAAATTCACACATCACTTAGTGTGACAAGATTCATCCATCCTTATTCCTTCCCCATACCCCTTTATGAGCTCAGCCCCACAAACTAGGAATCCTTTCCTTCTCTGGGCAGCACTTACCATCTGTACACTCCACGTGTGCATGATGGGCCCCTCACTGTGATTCTGTGGTACCCCAATCAAGGCCTCCAGGGTGGGCATGTTGTAGTCATGGGCAGACAGCTGAATCCTCGCCTGGCACAGAGGACAAAGGGTTGCTGAGCCCTGAATGCCACCCCAGATCCAATCCTCGCTGGCTGAGGCCCAAGGGCCCCACTCATTGTTAGGTAGTGGGCAATGGTCAACCACACCCCAACCCTGCCCACCCCATCCTCAATTCAGTGTGGGTTACATGCATTTCTCTGTTTTCTTCACATGGCAAACCCTCAGACATTATGCAAGGTACCGCTCAAGTATCATTCTGAAAGTCTGGCTAACTCCCCAAGGATAGGGCAGCTTCTTCATCCCATGTTCCCACAGCATTCTACATCCCCAGTAGGATGGCAAAGTATCTTCTTGCATGTCTGTACCTCCACTAGACTATGGGCTTCATGAGAGCAGGAGTTGTGGTTTATTCTACCTGCAATTCCCTACTGATTGACACAGTAACTAGCACATAACAGGTCTCAAGTAAAATAGTGTTTTGAATGAATAAATGAATGAATGATATTTAACAAGGGTAGATGCAAAAATTATTTGCAAAATGCATACGATTTGCTGTGGCAAGTGCATTGAATTAATTTAACAAATATTTCCTGAGTACCTTTTATACAGAAGAGCTATCTGTGCTAGGGTTGGAAGACCCAGAAATGTTCAAAAAAGAGTGACACAAGAGTAGTACTATGAAAGTCTCAGGTAGGTCAAGCAGGAAAATATGTATCCAATTTGATGGGTTCTATCATTTATTCATTCAAAAAATATTTGTGGACATTTAAACAGTATCAGTTAAATTAAACTAAAAAGGCCTAATGCCAGAGGCAGCATTTGAATTTCACTGTGAAAGACAGACAGGAAATTAACAAATGAAGATGGGGGAAGCATCCAGAAAGAGGAAGTGCAGGCAGTTAGGACAGTACCAGGTGAGTGTGATGTGGCCAGAGGGTAAGGTGCCTGGAAGGAGAGGTAATTCTGGAATGGAGACTTGGGATCAGACTGTGAGGCCAAAGGAGTCTGAGGGCAAGAAGTCAGGAGACCATCGGCTAGGCACTGGGGAGTCATGGAAGGCAGCTGAAGATGGGTGGTTTCAGGGGATTCATCCTCTACAGGCACGGAATGGAAAGAAGTTGGGAGAGGTGGGTCAAGGCCCAAGTTGGAGGCATGTGTCAGTAGTCAGTTGCAAGATGAGGAACTGAGTCTGAGCAGTAGCCAGGACAAAAGGGAAGAAGATACAAACAATGAAACATGAGGAGGCAGTGGGTCCAGGTACACTGGATAGAGAAACTCATTCAGACTTGAAAGTTTTGCCTGAGAAAAAAGTGACGCTTTTAAAGGATTCTAAGCAAGCTAGAGCTGATGCTGGCTTAGAAAAAGATATAAATTTGGTTAAGAACATGTTGAGACCAAAGCTTCAAGAGGAACAATTGTAGTCCTAGTTACATATCCAAGAGAAATAAAACTTCTTTCCACACAAAACTCATACAGGAGCGTTTAAGCAGCATTATCCGTAATAGCCCAAAAGTGGAAACAATGTCCATGACCTGTTGAATGTATACATCAATGTGGCTTAACTTACAATGGAATATTATTTGGCAATAAAAATGAATGAAATACTGACACATGCTACAACATGGATGAATCTTGAAAATACTATGCTAAGGGAAAGAAGTTGGTCACAAAAGACCATGTATTGTATGATTTCATTTACATGTAATATTCAGAATAGGTAAATCTATACAGAGAGATAAAAGTAGTGGTTGCCAAGAACTGGAGCTGGGGGCAGGGATGAAGTGACTGCAAATGGGCACAGGGTTTCTTTTCTGGGGCAATGAAAATGTCCTACCATAAGATTATGGTGGTGGCTGCACAACTTAGTGAATATACTAAAAAAGCACTGAATTATACACTTTAAGTAGGTAAATTGTAAATACATCTCAATAAAGCTGTTGAAAAACCAAAGACAGATGCTAAGGACACATTCCAGTGGAGATGAATGACAAGGTACAGGGACAGGTGTGTTGAAGAAGGAGGAGGGACACAATCTGGAATTGTCATTTGGAAGGGGGCACACTGACACTACGGAAACTGATACAGAGTAATCAGTAGCACCAGTACAGGGCCACATACCTGCTATGAAGGAATGGTAGTGACGACAAAGCAGAAGATGAAGAGTTAGAACACGTGTGTAGTAACAATCACCATTTACTGAGTACAGAGCACGAGGCCTCTTCTGATTCTCAGTAAATGCATCATCTCGTAGTTCTGTCAGTATTCCTATGTGATGGGCAATTCTACTATCATCTCCAAGTTTCAGATGAGAGAACTGAAGCTCACAGAAATTAATTTGTCTGACACTCTCAAGCAGTACAGCTGGCATTTTAACCTAGGCTGACTCGAGAGACTGGGAACCACTATGCTCCATCAGCTTCCTTGGATGACAGTGATAATGATAATGCTAAAAACAGCCAAATGTCGACAGATACATTATATATCAAGCTTGGGAACCAATGACTTAGAGGTTAAACACACAGCTCTCAGTGTTCAGGTAAGTGCTTAAATCTGATCTATTCCCTTATTAGTTGTGTTACCTGGGCAAGTTATTCAACCTGTCTATGCCACAGTTCTCTCATCTGTAAAATGGGAATAACAATGCTATCTTATAGGGCTCTCATACGTATTGTGTAAGACTTATAGGGGTTGCATACATAAAGCACCAGGCACAGTGGTGAGTGATCAGGGACCCTGTTTTAGGTACTTTGCTAGATGCTAGGGCTGCCCTAGGTGCCCTAGCATCTAGCAAAATACCTAAACTAGAACGGCGACTCATTAAATGTTTGAATAAAAACTAGATTATCTCTCAGAACCCTTCCTGGTTCTCAATGTCTGTGACTCTATACATAGTTTATCCAGTGGTGGAAAGGAGTTAGTGAGGATACTGCCACAGGAAGCATTTCAGTGGAGGCTATGAAACATACATAAAGGATTGTAGAAATAGGTAGAAGCCTGGACTCAGAGGACAGGCTTCATCTAACTGGTCTCTGTATCCTCTGTCTCCAGGATGGGCTGAATAAATGTGTGATCTATAGGGACCTTTCCACACTGAGGGTCATACCTGGTAGGTGTGCCTGACAGGGAGGCTCTTGGGTCCCTTGGAGGTGAAACTGATGTAGAGAGTGGAGTTTTCCTGCCTGTGGAGAGAGTAGAGCAGAGGTGGAAGGTGGAGAAGACAGCAAGCCATCTCCAGAAGGGCAGGGGACCTGGGTCAGGAGAAGCCTCTGAGGTGCCAGCACTGTGCTAGGGACTGCAATGCCACGACCTCAAGTAATCCTCACAACCCCTGCTGTCTCCCTTTGGAAACTAAGGCTTGTGGAAGAAGTCAGCCTTTGTAGGCTGACCAGATGTACTGTTTTAAACAGGCCAGAAAACAACAGTACTATCTCATTTCAACCGGTATACTGGTCAGCCTACTGATACTTTGAATTTAGCCCAGTGAGACTAAGCTGACCATACGTACTGTTTTGAAATGGGACAGTACCATTGTTTTCTGTCCAGTTTAAAACAGTGCGTCTGGTCAGCCTACTTTTGTGTAAAGCCCTGCAGGAGGGCAAGGACTGCAACCCAGGGGGATGTGTCTTTGGAGCCAGGTTCTCTCCACTACACACCAACTCATCAGGGTTTCCACTGCACGAGGCGCCCCTGCTCATCTCTTAGATAACGGCATCAGCTTCTATCTCCTTCTCCCACCCATTTCCCCCTTGGTTTTCCTAACGTCACTATTTAATTCTGCCACTCACCCACGCAGAATCCATCAAAGGCTCTCAGCTGCCCACAGGGTCAGATCCAAAGCGAGTCCCAGCACAGACCTGCCATCTCCTGAGCCTCCCTCTCCCTGCTCCCAGATCTGCCCTACTGTTTGCCGCCTCCACACCTTCACAGATGCTGTCATCTCTGGTGAGAATGTCCTCCCTCCTTCTTGGCTCTTATCCTCATCCTCCAGAACCGGCTCAAGCCCCAATTTCTCCATGGCCCCTTTCATCTCCCTTTCAACTCACATCATCTTCCCTGGCTCTAATTTCATATCACACTTCAGAAAATATCATTGTGTTTGGCATTTGTGTTCAAAAGCACCAGAGTCCCCAGTTCAGACACTAGCCCCGTCCTTATTTCACTGAGCCAACTTAAAAAGCCACTACATTTTTCTGGCTTAATCTCCTGTTCTGTAAATGAGCAAATCCAACTAGTAATTCCAATGGGTCGTTCCTGCCATCACATTCTGAGACTCACTGATGCTGTGTGTGCATGAGTTTGGTCTCTCCTATCTAACTAATTATAAGCTCTCTGTGGGCAAGGGCCACTGTGAGAACTTTTCTCCCCAGTATACAAGTACTGCTGGCCTCAGGAAGGGAGGGAACCTAGGACAGCTGACTAAGTTCACATCCCGGTGTTAGTACTTCTGACTCTGGGCAAATTCCCTTTCTCTAAACTCCTGTGTGTTTACCAGTGAAATGGAGAGAAGCACAGCTGCCTCCTGAGGCATGGATAACTCCAGGAAAAGCATCCGTAGCTGTGCAGTGCAGTTGGCACAGAGTCTGACACAAGGACAGCATTCATGTGCTTTTTCTTCTGTCAGCAAACGTTGATCTGACTCAGAGCTTTTAAAGGCCTTCACTTTTTTGAGTGTTGAAAATTGTTGGGGTTGTAGTTGGAGTCAGTTCTAATTACCCCTGGGGTGGGGGTGGGGGCTCTAAGAAACGGAGTGGCCTTTGAGCGAGAGTCCTAGGAGACAAGGTCAGGGCCCTGGGTGGGGAGGCTGAGGTGGGACAGGGACTCACTGCTCAGTGAGGATGTTGATGGGGTACATGACCGGAATGCTGGTGGTGGCCGAGTTGTCCTCCAGGAGGCCTGAGTCCTCATTGTCACTGCATTGAGGCAAAAGAGAGGGCAATGTTAAGAGAAGAGCTGGGCCAGGACTGCATGGCCATCTGAGACCAGAGCAGGGGTGTTGGGGGGCCTGTCTGGGGCCTGCTCACCAGTTCACATTGGCGTGCAGCTCCACAGAGTCCCCCCAGGAGCTGTTCGGCAGAGTGTGAAACATCACCTGGATAACAACCTGTCAGGAGAGGAGAGGGGAATGAAGAAGGAAGGGGCCTGAGCCTTGGGGGCCAGCCTTAGCACCTCACAGCCTCCATATCCAACTGCCATAATAACAATGACCACTTATCGAGTCCTCACTACATCTCAAGTACTGGGCTAGGTGTTTTATCCCCATCGTACAGATGAGCATACTGAGGTTCCAAATGGGTAAGTCATGTCTAAGGTCACAAAACGAGTAACTCAACCCCAGGTTTGTCTGATTCCAAAGTCCAGGCTCTCAAACATGACACAAGTCACCTCTGCACATACTCCCTTTGGAGTAGGGTGGGTAAGCCTTCTCTGGCAATCACCTGCACCCTTTCCCAGAGCCAGAAGATCCCTGAGCTCAAAGCCTATAACTCCGTGGTTCCTAAATGCTTGAGGCACTCACCGAGCTGCCTGCTTTAAAGATGGGAGAGCTCACATTGCAAGAGAGGCTCCTGGTCAGAAGTTTGGCCTCCTCAGGAAGCTCCTCGCAGCTCACAGGTATCTGGCTGTGGGGCTGTGGATGAGACGGGAGACAATGAGCTTTTTAGTGGACAGGGCTAAGGGTTCCCCGGAGGCCACCAATGCTTATGGCCTACCTCCTTCAGCTCTATCCCTTTCTGAGCACATTCGCACAGAGGTGGGGCCAAAAAATCAAGGTCACAACCAGAAGTTTAGTGCTGAGATATTCACTGCAATACTATTTATAATAGTGAAAAACTGGAAGTGAACAAGCAGTTCAAAGAGGTAGGAATAGTCAGTAATTGCGATACCATTACAGGAGAGGACACTGTAAGATCGGTAAAATGCTCCATCTACACCCTCAGGAACCATTTTTAAAAAGAACTTGATCCTGAAATAAGCAGTATAAAACCATTCATTTTCATCACCATCTCTGGGACAGATTTCAGCCTCAGATTGGAAAGGGAATGAGATAAGGAAATAGAGGCTCAGGGAAGTTAAGTGACTTCCCTAAGGTCTCACAACTGGGTCCATCTGGCAAGGATCTGGTAGGACTTGAACACAGGTCTGTTTGACTCCAGATCTCAAGTTCTTAATCACTCTACTAGATGCCCCTTAAGGAGGCATTCAGTGTTGCTGGACAAGAATAATTCCAGTGTCCATGGAACGGTGAATGATAAACATAATGTGGTATATCCACACAATGTAATACTACTTAGCCTTTAAAAGGAATTAAAATTCTACATGCTACCGCACGGATGAACCTCAAAAACATGATGCTAAATGGAGTAAGATAGACACAAAAAGGACAAATATTTATGATTCCACTCATATGAAGTATCTGTATTAGGTAAATTCATAGAGATGTAAAGTAGATTAGTGGTTGTCGTGGCTGAGGGTGGGAGATGGAAAGTCATTGCTTTAATGGGTATAGAACTTCTGTTTGAAATGATGAAAAAATTCTGCAAATAGTGGTAATGGTTGCACAGCATTTTGAATGCCACTGAATTGTATGGTTAAAATGGTAAATTTTACATTACATATTTTTTACCACAATAAAAACATTTTTAAAAACATGGAGATAAAATATAATAACATGGAGAGCAAACTCCCAATTAGTTAAAACAAATATAGAATAAATAAATATATGATGAAATTTGTAAGTATAAACAGAAGGATAAACACCAAAATATTAAAAGTAGTGATGCTGAGTTGTAGAAGTATAGGTGATGAACTTCTTTAAACTTCTCTGTAATTTCCAAGCTTCTGTGGGGATAATGTATTACTTTTGTAATAATAATTTAAAAATAAAAGTTGTATTTAAATCAACCCAGGCTAGCCCTCAAAAACACATTGATCACCTTTAGGAGAGAGGTAGCTCAATCTCACTAAACTTGTGCGTGTCTTCTTAGTCACCAGGTCCATGAACCTCTGTCACACTCTTCAGTTCATGAAACCCTCTCAACTAACCCTATGGTATCCCCAGCCTCACTTATTGGTCAGGGAATCCGAGGCCCACAGAGGGTGAACTTTGCATCTCAGGTCATACAACTTGAAGGTGGCCATCAGGCTGCGAGTCCAGATGTGGCCCTAAGATAGGCTGACTAGATGATCCTTTTTAAATGGGACAGAAAACACCAGTACTGTCCCATTTCAAATGGTCAGCCTACCCTAAGACCTCTACATGCCAGCTGCTGCCCATGTCTTCAGGCATGTGGGAAAGCCCTACCTTCTCACTCACCTTAAGCATCTCCACTTTGCGGAAGGAGAGTCCCCAGGGGAAGCTCAGGCCGAGGTGGACCCAGTAAGCATCCTCTCCCATGTTACTCAGTGTCAGCCCCATGGAGAGGCTGGCAGAGGGGGTCAGACGCAGGACTCTGGAGCTGGGAGGAAGATGAGGGAGAAGTTATGGGGGCCAAGGTGAAGGAAGCAGGATCAGATGTGAAGACGTTCAGAACTGAGGGATCTGGTAGGCCAAAACAAAACAAAAATAAAAACAAACACACCCCACAAAAGGAAGCTCCTATGCACAAGCTTCAAGTTTTACAACCTAATCCTGACAGGAGTGCCACAGGGACCTACATTTCTCGAAGGAAACTAAGGCTCAGATGACACATCTAGTGAGTGCAGATGGGGGTTTCCGAGTGGAACAGAAGTGGTGGGGGGAGCCTTACAGACCTCACAGGGGAGAAGGACAGCTTCAGGTTTGCTTCACATTTCTTGTCCTCTCCACAGTTCTTCTCAAAAGGGATCTGAAACACCAAGGAGAAAGGACTCGGAGGCTCAGACCCACGAACCCAGGAGGGCCTGACCCTGACCTCTCTGTCTGCCCCTCTACCACTCTTACCTCCTTGGTCTCTGAGTGTGGCGAGGGTCTCAGAATGGGCTGTATGTCCTTGCCCTGCTGAGCAAGAAGGAGTGGGAGGGCCAGGAGACAGGAGAAGTTAGTTGAGGCAGCAGAATCCGTGGAGGAGGGCTGGAGGAGCTCAGAGCTTGGGGCTCAGGTGGGTTAGCTGTGGTCTGCCCTTCCCAGGAGCCAACACTCTCCCAGGGCAGGTTCCACCCTCCTGACTCAGGCCACCTGTGCAGTCCACTGCTGACAGTAGCTCTTTGAGGGGGACTGAGGACCAAGGTGTCTGTTCCCTCTCTTGGACAGGAGATCTGGGCCCTGACAAAGCAACTCCCACAGTTCCTCCTAGCCCATAGCCTCCCCTAGCAGGAATGCCCTCGGGGCTCACCTGCCTGTGACTGCCTCTTACTCTGCTTCTCTGTGAAACCCATCACCCCCTAGAACAGCTCTCCATCCCTATCAGATCAAGCTCAGTTTTTTCAACATTTCCAGAGTTTCTGCTCTGGGCCAGGCCCCATGCTGGGCACTGGGTATATAACAAGAACAAAACAGACACACTGCCTGCCCTCCCAATCTGGTGGGAGAAATGACCCAGCATCTTCAAGGGTTATGATGGGGAACGTACAGGGTATTTATAGAGCATGTAGAAGGAAATCCTACTCCATACTTGGGAATCAAGGAAGTTTCCTGAAGGAAGGTCATCTCAACTGAAATGTAAAGGATGAGTATGAGGGAACCAGGTGACGAGAATGGACAGGTAGGAAGGAAGAACAACCTACAAAGGCTCAAGGCAAGAGAGGGTGTATCTGTGCAAGGAGCAGGAAGATGCTCGGACTGGCTGGAGTGCCATGTGTCAGCAGGGGCTGGAGACAGAAGCCGGGCCTTGAAAGCCACATTAGGGAGTTGGGGCTTTATCCTGAGCATAATGGGGTCATAGAAGTGTTTTATGGGTTATCAGTTGTATGTTCTAGAGATAGTCTAGCCTCCTCTACTTCCAGGTCACCGCAGCCTCTAGACTCTTCCTTGAGGAGTGGGGGTCCTGGCAGCCTCCACTGACTGCTTGCACCCAACCTCAACATTCATACTGATTCTCACCACCCACTGAACCAACAGCCAGTCCCCCAAAGGGCATCCAGTCCTCTGTCCTGCTCAGTTGTCCTTCTGCCAGAATCTAAGCTCATGTCACATTTCCCTTGAATTTACCACCATACTCTTCCTCATACTGTTCCCTTTGCCTCTCCTCTTACCACCTACCCAAAATCTACTCATTCTGTAAGACCCAGAGCCAATGACACTTACTTCCCCCCAGGAAGCCAGTTTTTGACAACTGTGGCCTTGGGTCTCTTTTTTACCCTGAGTCCTACATCACACAGTTTGGCTTTTTAAAAATTAGTGCCAATGGCAGACTGCTGGTCGTCCCCAGATGTCCTTCCTCACCGTCTGCCTCCATTTTGTCATCTGGTCACATGGCCACGTGGACAGGAGACTACATTTCTCAGGTTTTCTTGTAATTAGGTGTGACCACGTGACTAAGTGCTGACCAATGAGATGTAAGTGAACATATTATGTGGATTTTCAGGAAACATCCTTAAAGGAAAGGGGCTGCTCTTCTACGCTCTCCTGCTTTGTGCTCCCATCCCCCACCACCTCTGGCATCTTTTTGTCTAATACTCACACTGTGCTTTCTTTCTGAATACCTTCCTCCCCATCTTCACCTGGAAACTTTCAGGGTCACCTCTTGTGGGAAAGCTTTCCTTGTGCCCCGGATGTGTGACGTAAGATTGTTGCCACTCTATATCTGACTTTCCCCCAGCTGTGTCACAGCATGTTGTAACTGTATATTGACTTGTCTGACATCCAGAGCAGACTGTGAATCTCTTACAAGCAGAAACCATGTTTTATTTACTTCAGTGGAGCCAGTGCCCAGAATAGGGCTTAGCGCAGGCAGGTTCTCAATCACCTCTCCCTAAGTGCATAATGAGCATCTGGTGAGCAGGGGCTTTGCTTTTTGGGAAGCACACTATCATTCTGAATCTCAGGAGAGTGAGCATGTGTGTTCACTGCATACTGCCAAAAGCCACAAGAAGGACTGCACTTAGCAGTCACCATGTTCCAGCTCTGGAAGAGGCCTCACAATGTCAGGACTCATCTTAGAGATGGGTAAACAGTCCCAGAGAGGGACAGGACCTGCTGCTCATGCTCGTGCCAGGTTCTTTCCACTAGACCTGCTGCCTTCAAATAGAAGCCAAGCCACCAGCTGAGTATCAAGGATTTCAGAAAAGGAAGTCAGATTTTTGGCAGTGAAAGGGGAGTGTGTGGTCTAATAGACCAGGGTAGATATTGTTTTCCCTTCCTTTTATGTAATAAAAGCATCCCAATTTGGTTTTGAGGGAGCTGCCTGCACTCAACTGAATGCACTTGGGTGAGAATGCTAATCAGGGTGCCCTGTGCTTCCATAAATAAGGGATGGTCCTAGGCCTTCTGAAGTTCTCTCTCTCAAATTTTCAAGTTGAGCAGTGTTAGGAGTCTGGTGAGGATTGAAGCTCATGCACACCAGGGGCCTAGAGCAGATTTACTGAAGGGGCCATGTGCCCTGAACAGTCCATCCATTATTCCTTCCCTTGGAGAGGTCCCAGAGCCTCCACCCTGGTTCCCAGTCTTGGTTTTCCAAAATATTCTTAAATACAAACTCCCATCAATTCCTTTTCTGCTTAGGTAAGCCATATTTGGTTTCTGCTGCTTTAAGCTAAAGACACCTATAGAGTACAGTCTTGCTAAACTGAGTTTCTATTCTCCTCTATTTCCTAACAGCTGCCCAAGCTGATCTCTCCTTACCGCCCTTTGGTGGCTTGGTGTTCCTTCTTCCTCCAAGAGAGAGAAATTCAGGGAGACATTGATAGGAGAGATAAGGTCTTGAATGCATACCTAAGGGTGATAAGAACATACCCTACGTCATGAGCTTAACCTTTACCGCACTTCCAGTTACATGCACACCTTGTCCATGCTTTATAAATGATGGAATTCTAGTAATTAGTTGTCTTCCTAACCAGTATCAGAAATACATTTATTACATAGCAGAGCTGCTTTTCAACACAGGTGTCATTCCTCAGCCCCAATTTCACTGCAGATGTCACTGATCCACCATAGCACTTTTTCCCATTGAATCCTGGTGGAAGCCCCTGAACCTTTGTCAAACTGCTCTAGGCAACTATTATCAAAGTTTGCACAAGGAAAGACTATGCTAGAACATCCTACTTCCTTGAGAATAGGGATGGGTCTTAGTCTTTTATGTTATTATCAGTGCCTGACACTGGCTCTTTGTAGGCACTCAAACTGTATTCACCTAAAGTGTCTACCAACCTGAAAAGTTAGGCATTATTATCCCCACATTAAAGAGGAGGAAAAAAGGTCTAAAAAGGTGACACATCTTTTTTCTAAGGACTAGAACTAGGAAGTGAACCTAAATCTGTCCACCTCTCAAGTCTAAAATCTTTCCATCATGTCATAGTGCCTCTTCTCTGGCAAATTTATTTTTCAATTTTCCAAGTCTTGTAATAGGACAGGGTGCAAGGACGCAAAGGGGCACTGAGTTGAGGTATGAATGAAATAAAGTTGAGTTGACAATTGTTGAAACTGGGTAATGGGTAATTGGGGGTTCATTCAACTATATTTTTCTACTTTTGTGTCTGAAATTCCTCATTAAAAAAAATGTGGGGGGTTCCCTGGTGGAGGAGTAGTGGCTAGGCTTCACCGCTCTCACCGCCACGACCTGGGTTCAATCCCCACTCAGGGAACCAACCGAAAAAAAAAAAAAGTAAAGCAAACTTCAAGATCTCATACACCAATCATATGCTGAGTCTCTTATGAAATATTCAAGAGACCAGAATAATTTAATGTCAAACAAACAAAAACCCTTCCAAAAAAAGACCCCTCTTTTCTGGGAGGAATGTGAATAATAAATGACCATGTGCCCTTGGCGAATGACACACCACCATGGCTGAATAAGCTGTAGACCTTACAAATAATTATAAAAGCTGGGTAGCAGCATTAATATATGCTATGAAAAAGAGGAAGGAAACATGTCAAGTACTTCACAATCATAATCACATGAAAAATGCCTAAGTGTATAGATTAACCCTTTTCTTGTATAGAAAAAATGTGTAGCTCACTGCCGCATTCATTTAATTTTACATACACACTGTTTTCATTGTGAAAATAAAATATAAAAACTGTACTTGGAGTTATTTTTAAAAAGAACTTGTCTCTAATTTTAATGTTACAAAAATGTATATATGATCAGTATTTAATAATATCTTTTCGTATGGTAAACTTTAAAGCACAAAACTTTCAAGGTAAGGTTAGGGCCACAACCTGCAAGTCATCTCGGAGTAAACACTGCAGCTGCAAGCGCCGCCAGTGAGTATTCTCAGGGCTAACTGGGAAATGGTTAAGGACTAGAAGAAAATATGCTAAAGGTATTATTACTGCTATTGTACAGTAGAGGAAATGGTAGTATAGAGAGATCAAAATAGCGTGTGACTCAGCTGAGGCCCAGAGCTAACTAGGCCTTGCACCCAGGGCTGCCTCTCACTGAGTCAGCTCATTCACCCCTTCAATTCCTGCAGCAGCCTCACTGGGTCCCTTACCGGAAAGTGGAACCAGAAGTCAGTGCAGGACTTGTGTGAGGTGACTGCTGTGTTCCCACTGAGTTCATGTCTCCCCCCTGGAAACAACCCCCGGCTTCTGGACCGATGGCCATCCAGCTGCAGAGTGTAAGTAAGGTTGGCAACCAGGGACCCTGGGCAGGGGGCAAACACAGGAGGTGAGTGGCGGCAAAGCCATGGGTCATACGCCTGGATTCAGAATAGGCAGCTGCTCTGGGAAACAGGAAGGCAGCACTGACCTTGGAACTGGAGGATGAGAGGCTTGACCTGGAAACAGACTGTGATGTTAACTCCTTCCTTCTTCGTGTTGCTGGTCGAATGGGAGCACTCTACTTCATGAACTGGGATCTCAGCTGGGTGGAAGGACATCTGAGTGACAATGTCCACCACAGGCCGGGCGCTGCAGGGCAGAAAACAACCCAAGCTCTCCTTTGGCCTCAACTGCAATCCCCAGTCACAACTGGAGCTCCATCTATCAGAGTCCAGAGGATTCTCTGTCTCTAAGGAAGGTCTCAACATCACTGTCTCCTTGCAACAATAATAATGATAACTGATCAGGGCTCCCCAGCCCATTCTAGCAGCCTTCTGATCCATTTTCCATGTAGAAGAGTGAGCTTTTAAAAAGAGAGATCATATTAAGGTTCTTCCATGCTTATAACCCTTCACTGATGCTACATATTCACAGTGAAGCCCAAGCTTACTATCCATGCCATACGGCTTGCCTCTCCAGTCTCATCCCCCTATGCTGTCCCTTGGCTGACCATGTTCGAGCCACCTTAGGGCCTAGGTGCACCTTGGGCTTTCTATGCAGAAAACTACCCCAGACTTCTGCAAACCTGGCTCTTTCTCATCGTTCAAGTCCCAGCTCAAATATCACCTTCTCGGAGAGGTCTTTCTTGGGCACCTAACCTATAGTAGGTATCCCCTGGTATTCTCCCTCATAGTGCCCTGTTCATTTCCCTCAAAGCACTTTACCACAATTGTAATTATATCTTTGTTTAATCCTTTTTGTTTTATGTTTCCTTACACATGCACTCAGTACCCAATTCCTCATTCAGTATTTAAGACATAGTAGGTGCTCAGTAAATATCTATTCACCATATGATGTTACATGATGCCTCCAGTAACTCTAAGATATGGGTAAAGCAGGAGATTTCATCATCGTTTCAAAGGTCAGGAAACTGAGGTCCTGAGAAACGAAGCAACGGGGGTAAGATCACCCGAGAAGTAAATGGCAGAGCTTCAGCTTGAATCCAAGTCACTAGGTTCTGAAGCCATCATATGATGTTGCTTCTCTAGGAGGTTTTAATGTCAGATAGACCTGGGTTCAAATCCCAGCCTATCAGTGAATAGCAGCTGTTTAACCTGGGGTAAGGCATGAAGCCTATATCAAAAGACAACCTATCTCACAGGATTGGAGGGAATACCAAATGAGCTAATGCCTGTAAGCAGTTAGCACAAAGCCTGTACACCATAACTCTTCAAAGGGTGAGAGCTGACATTATTACTAGGTGGGACCCAGGAGTCCCATCTTACCTCAACACAATCACTTGACCCTCAGCCCCAACAGCCACATCTGCCAGGCCATCCTCTCCAAGGTCCTTCACCCCATGGATGGAGCGTCCAAACCATCGAATTCCTGGGAATACTTGGGTCCCTTCTATCCGCTGACACCAACAGAGAAATTCATGCTAAGTTATGAAGAGGACTGCTAGAGGATGGGAAGGGTCAGGCTAGGGAGTGGGGTCCAGGCTTAGGGGCTTCCAGGCACCTGGGAATGGGTTTTAATTAGCAGGAGGGTACCGCACCTGACTTGGCCGGGGGCTCAGCCCGCCATACTGCCCATTGAAGATGTACACAGCCCCCTGCTCTTCCAGAGGGGCTCCCACAGCCACGTCCATCAGCTTATCCCCGTTGATGTCTGTCAGGGCAGCGATGGCTGCTCCAAACCGCCCAAGTGGGTAGCCAGAATCTCCATGCAGTTCTGAGACCACTTCGAACCCCAGCTGGAAAGGAGCAAGGTGACAGGTCCCACCTCAATCATTAGGTAGGCTCTCCTGGGGTGAGTCATTCCGTATGTGAAGAACACTAGAGAAATGGCAGATGTGGCCTCTCACAGAATTAGAATGGTGCTATCAGACTAACTAGGTTCAAATCCCAGCTCCACCTCTTGTTATGTGTATGAATTTGTGGCCTTGCTGAACCACAATGTTCCCATTTGTAAGATAAGACTCACAATATCTCAGGAGGTGATTGTGAGGATAAAATGAGGTTTCATTTATATAAAAGAGTTGGCACTGGGCCTTGCACACAGTGTACCACAGTATTAGCTATTTGTTGTTCTAAAGGTCTGATTAACACATGGTTAGACAGGGAAAGCCTTTCAGAATAACTGAGACCTGAAATCTGTTTCTCCTACCCTGTCAGCTTAATGTCCTGGTCCCCACCTGTTTTTTCTGGTAGATAAACACCCGGCCTCCTCGCTGGTCTTCATAGAAAAGGGGGGCTCCAATCAGCAGCAGCTCTGTCTCCCCATCTTGGTTCATGTCAATGCCACACAGCTCACCACCAAAATAAGAGCCAATCTACAGGGAGAGGAAGATGTTTGAGGAGAAGCCCATGAGCCCCTCAAGAGCATCCAATCCCTCAAGTGAACGTTCAAATCCTGGATCCTACTTAAAGCCTATATGAATTAAGACAAGTTAGGCTCTCTGAAGTTCAGTTTCTTTAACTGGCAAGTGGAGATGACAAAGCTTACCTCAGAGGGCTTTGTGAGGAACAAATGTGACAGTGCTTGCTGCAGGGCCTGCCACACAGTAAGCGGATGAACATTTAGAAGGCAGCAAGGAGCCTAAGTAGTGTCATACCAGCTCCTGACCTGTAGACGCCCACGAGCCATGCTCACCTGGATCCCATCTATTTTCTGGATCTGGCTCCATTGTCCTTTAACCTTGGACTCTTGAAACAACAGCACCCGTCCCACATGCTGGTATCGGGGGGCTCCAGCTGCCAGCAGCAATGTGAGCCCTCGGGAGGGCAGCCAGGCCACCGTATAACCTGAGGAGAGAGGGTGGGTGGAGTTAGAAACACAATGACTTCTCCAAGAAGGTAAAACCCAGGGGAAAAGGGGGCAGAGACCAGGGAAACTTGGTTAGTAGGAAAGATGCACTGAAAAAGCTAGAAGCCCTTCTCCTGAGAAAAGCAGCTATGTGCTCTGAGCAACACAGATTCTACTGTCTCGGTCCAAGGCTGCATTTCTCAAACTGTGGACAATATACACACCGAGGAAAACAACCACATACCACAGGGTGAACACGGCGCATCTTCTTGAGGCTCAGTTCACCTGAGAGTTGGTAAAGGAGACTACACTTTTTAAAAAAATGATAAAATAAAATGAGATATATTTGTAAGAATAATGCAAAGTTTGCAAATATTAAAGATAAAGCAGGAGACTTGAAACATTTTCCTTCTTAAAGAAATCACTTCAAGCTCTCTTCATACTTCACACCTCCTGTGATGAGGTTCTCTTCCTCCATCACAGCATTGATGAAATGTTGGAGAAAATGCTGCAGGAAATGACCAGAGGTTGGGCCAGAGCCAGGAGCCACCCAATTGAAATGCTCTGATTCAGAAGGCAACTAACAGACCCCAGTTCTTGCTTAGAGCCGTTGAAAGTGAATCAGAAAAGCAGAGATGCCTGAGACTCTATAGCACATGAGAGGATGTGTGAAGAGGCTGAACCACTCTCCTATTCATCCATGTGTGTTGCTGAAGCACTAGGGTTAAGAACATGCCCTTTGGAATCAGAAACAAGGTTTTAATCCTGTTGTTACTACCTCCTAGTGTAATTGTGAGTAAACTGCTTTAGACTTCCGAGCCTCAGTTTTCTCATCTGAAAAAATGTGGATAGTACCAACCTTGTAGGGTGGTTTTGAGAAGTAAATAAGACCATGGATATAAAATGCTTAGCACTATGCTAGTGATATCTAAATTAGTATCTGAAGGACAGTAGCATAGTAGGCACTCAAAAGATTATATGTGTGTCTATGTGTGCATGTGGGTGTATATGTGCGTGTAAATAGTGGGATGGGTGCCTAACTAGAGATTAAACTTTGGAGTTATTCTTTTTCTTTAGTGAACAATGTTGCCAGCTATTTTGCAGGATGCTGAAGGACCCAAAAAACCACTTTGCAGGCAGTGTACATATAGGAGTTTACTAGCATAGATGTTGGGGCTAGACTACCTGGGGTCTACCTATTAGGCAAGTTATTTAAATCTCTTGGGCTCAGTTTCTTCATCTGTAAAATAAAGATAATAAAAACATCTACCCACAGGCTTGTTGTGAGGATAAAATGAGATGAGATATGTAAATACATATCATGTCCTTAGAACCGTGCCTGGCACATAATACTTGCTCAGTAAAGCATGTTAAAAAAAGAAAAGAGAAACAAATCACTGAGGGCAGCCTCCCTTAGAAGGGTAGATGCAAGATGAATAGCACCAATTTTCCCAAGGAAAGAATTTAATGAGATCTGGGTGTTCTGAGAGTTTAATAAAGGAGTGGCCCACCCCAAAACAGAGGTCATGGAAGAGGCAGGGTGCAGGGTGCAGGGTGGTGGTTCTCAATCTGTGAGCAGGTAGAACCTGGAAGCAGTCCTATCACAGGGCTCTTGGAGCCAGTTTGTGCCTTGGGACAGGCTGACTAGATGAATGTAAACTAAAAGAGCTATAACCTCTAAGTATAAGGGTGAGTCCCCTCTGTAGCCTGAGACTGCCATCACCTTGGGGAGACAAACATCTACAGAACTGTGCAGGACAGGACTACAACAGTGGCACCATGAGGCAAAGACACAACAGCAATTGTGGATTGACCAGACTCATTTCCTCTGTGCTTGGCATCTGAACAACTCTGGAGTTCCCAGACAATTCAAGAGGAGAAAGCCTCCATTGGGGGATGCTAGTCCTTCTACTAATGAGGCAGGTTGTTTTAAAATGTACCCAGGATTTAATTTAGAGGTATGATAAAGTGGCAACACAGAGAGCCCACTGCCATGGAAAGAAGTTAATTACAACTCTCGAAAGCAGGAGGTAGGTAGGCCATGCAGGGCCACAAGGGGGAAGTGTGAGGGTCAGCAAGGAAGCAGAAGGAGTGAACTGAGAGTATGGCCCAGAGCCTTTAGTGTGGCTTCTGAGGGAAGGAAAGTGAAACAGGGTAGGCAAGCATGAGCAAGCTAGGATTGGACAGCTTGATAATGTTGGCAGGCTCTGGGCTACAGGGGTGGTTTTCAGCTGGCCCTGGAGTGATTTGGGTTAGGGAAAATATTGGATTGGTGTGTGAAAGTTAGGTTAAAGAGAAAGTTGGGAATACGGGCTCTAGATTGGGTAGTTTGTGTATGGAAAGCCTACTCACAGGTAAATTGTTTACTCTCTGTCTTTCTATAAGAATGAGCTGGCCCTGAGTAGAGCAGTCTCCCAGGATTAGTAAGGCCTCAAGAGATCAAGGCCAAATAAAGTACAGAAAATAAAAACATGACTAATACACAGGTGAGGGGTCACTAAGGGAAAACAATGTTGTAATCATATTTAAACTCCAAGTTTGTTCATGCTGATTGTTTAATTGTTTTCATTTATTCTTCTGAAAGTCAGTCTGAGTGACTCCCTGGCCCCTAAAACCAAAGGAACCCAGCATAAAAGAGAATTACTCACCCAAATATCCTGCTCTCACTTCTGGTATCAGTGGTTCATTCCCAATAAATATACCATCATGCAGGTCTGCCTCCAGGTTTAGAAAGCCCCCAGCCCAGTCCTTGGCTCCAACTGCCCCCACGACACCATGGCCCTGCTCAGGGAAAATGAATGGGGTCAGCTGCATTTCCACAGCATCCCTTAGCCCATTTCTTCAGGCCCATCACTCACCGTGCTGAGGTCAGCACTGATCCCACTGGAGGACAGCTCCATATTGAAGGATGTCAAGTCCTGTTTGCTTGTGCCTTAGGGACAAGGTAGAGGAAAATGGGCCAAGACCCAAGGAGCAGTAAAAACAGTGTGGTACATACAAGGCTGTCTGAAAAGTAACCAGCCATGTGATATGAAAAATAGAGGCATTTATGGCTGATTTTTTTTCCAGACAGCCCTAATATACACAATGGAATATTATTCAGTCATAAGAAAAGATGAAATACTGCCATTTGCAACAACATGGATGGACCTGGAGATAATAATGCTAAGTGAAATAAATCAGACAGAAAACATCAAGAGCCATATGACTTCACTCATATGTGGGATATAAAACTGAAAGCAACAAGAAACAAAAACTCATAGATACAGTCAATAGTTTAGTGGTTACCTGAGGGTAAGAGGGAGGAGGAAGAGGGAATCAAATATATGGTGATGGAAAAAGAACTGACTCTGGGTGGTGAGCACACAATAAAACACACAGATGATGCATTATAGAATTGTACACCTGAAGCCAATATTATTTTACTAACCAATGTCACCCCAATAAGTTTATTTAAAAAAAACGGTGATATTCATAAAAGGATCAAGAGCGACAGCATTTGCAAAGCAGAAATAGCATGAACTTTAGAGTCAGACAGACTAGGCTTATGCTCTGAGTCTCAGTGACACTCCATGAGGCCAGATGTGGGTACCCAGTTATTCCAATCAGCATGTTTAAGATGCAGCTCTTGATTTATGTTCCTACTCAGACTTCGCCAGTTTTATGGATGGCACCTCCACGCACCTAGTGAATAATACTAAAAACCCAGGAGGAATCTTTGATTCTTCCCTTCTCCCACTCCACCTTCAGTACATCACCAAGTCATGATAGCTCCTCCTTTGAAATACATTTGAATAGCCTGTATTGCCACCACCCTGGTTCGAACCATCCTCATCTCTCCCCTGACTAATGCAGTAACTTACTAATTTGGTTGCCGACTCCATTCTTCTTGTTTCCACGGCTTTTTTTCCCATGCAGTAAGCCAGAGTAATCTTTTTAAAATGTATATCAGACCATAGCTTTCCTTTTCTTAAGAACCCTTCATTACTTCGCATTGCTCTTGAGACAAATGGCAAAGTACTATGAGGGTCTGGAATGTCCCGTGCCTGTGTCTCCAACCTCCCCTCTCCCTTACTCACCACACTGCCCTCACTAACCTCACTTCCTGTTCCTCCAACATGCTAAGCCCATCCCCCTCTCTGGGCCTTTGCACTTGCTCTTTTCTCTGACTGGAATGCTCCTTGCCCACATGCCTCCCAGAGCTGTTTTATTCTCACCTTTCATGTCTCAGCTCAAAAGTCATCTCAAGAGTGAATTTTACCTCAACTAAAAAAAGACATCTTCCTTGAAAAGCCTATCTAAAGTATTAAGTCAGTCTTACCAATTTATTCATTTTCGTTACAGCAATTACCACAATCTTTAATTATACTGTTTGTTTACTTGTTTAGCATCTTTATCCAACTTGATGATGAGCTCTATGTTGGCAATGTCCCGGAATGTCTAATTCTCAGAGCCTGGTATACAGTTGTTGCAAGCATGAATGAAAATAAAAATACCACCAGCCTTGCAAGGATGCTAAGAGGAATGAATTAAATAATATAGATAAAGTGCCTGTTACATGTAAGCTTTCAAGAAACAGTAATTATTATGAATATTTGTTCACTCACTACTTTTTCACCAGGTGCTGGGGATATAATGGTGAAAAAACAGACATAGCGCTTCCCATGATATACCTCGTGATTTAGTGTGGGAAACAATGAGTAGACAATTAGAGTACAATGTATGCCAGAGGGCTACGATAGGGAACATAGAGCAATTCCCAACACCTAACCCAGACTTGGGGATCAGTGAGAATTTATCAGAGGATGAGTAAGGGCAGGTCAGGACAGTGGATAAGGGCTACAGATAATAAGAGCTATAATTAATTTAGAGAGAGACGACAAGGTACCAATCACTTTGCAAAGCAATTGTTAGGGATTGAATTGTGTTTCCTAAAGAAGGTATGTTAAAATTCTAACTGCTAGTACTTTAGAATGTGACCTTATTTGGAAACAGGGTCTTTAAGAAGTAATCAAGCTAAAATGAGGTCATTAGGGTGGGCCCCAATCCAATATGGCTGATGTCCTTATAAAATGGGAAATTTGGACAGAGACAGGTGTGCACAGAGAGAAGATGATGTAAAGACACACAGAGAGAAGGCAGTCATGTGACTAGAGTGATGCACTCCAAGTTAAGGAATGCCAAGGATTGCTAGCCAACACCAGAAGCTAGAAGGAAGGAAAAAGTCTCCTCTAGAACCATCACAAAGAGCATGGCCCTGCTGACCCCTTGATTTCTCACTCCTAGCCTCCAGAACTGAGAGATAATAAATTTCTGTGGCTTTAAGCCACCCAGTTTTTGGTACTTTGTGATAGCCCTAGGAAACTAATATAGCAGTTAAACCTTACAACCCTGTGAAACTGGCATTAGTATCTTCATTTATCAGACAACGATGAGTCTCAGAGAGAGAACCTGACCTAGCTGAGGTTGCACAGTATAGACAGAGTGGATTCCTGAGCAGGTCTGCCTGCTTCCACAATATAC
Source organism: Lyroderma lyra (assembly GCA_004026885.1). Lineage (NCBI taxonomy): Eukaryota > Metazoa > Chordata > Mammalia > Chiroptera > Megadermatidae > Lyroderma > Lyroderma lyra. The sequence goes on along the minus strand of PVJL010010151.1, from coordinate 17,151 downwards.
ACCACACGGCTTCTTGAACTCTTACATTCCCCCTTCCTGGGCACAGGACCAAAGTATTCCAGCAAGACCTGGGGGCCCGGCCAAATGCCACCAAAGTGCTGAACTGAGCACCAAGGCGGTGTTCTAGCAAAGGGGCCTTCCCTGTGGGAATGATGTACCTTCCAGCAGACTAGAATTCCTGGGAAAATACCCTCCCTTAGCCAGTCCTCCATCTGGTGACTCCAATCAAAACCCTTTCTTATTCTAGACGACAGAAGAGGGCCTGTGGGCTCCTTGCCAAATGGACTGAACCCATCTTAAGTAATTTGAGGCCAGGGTAAGTGAAAATGAGGAAGCTGAATGAAGGGAGGAAGGAATTATAGTCTTTCTATAGGACTCAGCTGACACTAGCAGATAGAGGTCAGTTCTGTCTCCCCACACCTGGAACCAAGCTAATCTTCAAGAGGAAGAAGGAATAGAGACTACACCTAAATCACCCCCGCTAAATTCCTACCCGGGGTCTTCTTCAGGAGAGCTCTTAGCACAGCATCAGATACTGAGGAAGTGCTCGTTACTATGACTCAGCGTGTCTCTAACCTAATGTCTCTGATGAGTTTCCGTATGTGATCTCCCGAACTCTCTCTCCAGGCTCTGCACTCACCCTCAATGACATAGATCTTCTTTTGCAGCTCAGTGAATAGATTTTTAAGCTTCTCAAAAGTGTCCAGAATCTTTACAAATTCTTTTGCAGGTGCTGAGGCAAATTTGTGGAGTGTCTCCTGACTTCTCTTAGTCTCAAAATGCTTTCCAATCTGTAAAGGAGAAAAGAGCAAAGTGCTGACAGCCCCAGAACCGCAGACTCATTGTCTACTATTTTCACAAGACCATGGCCCCGAGGAGAAAGGGGAGTGGTGCTCAGGAATAGGAGAGGGAAGATGAGATGTAGGAAGAAGCCAGAAGCCTGGGGCCTGGGGCTCATACCCCAATGACGTAGCGGATGATGTCTTTGGCCACATCGATGTTGCCATCGTCAGTGGCTTCCCCATCAGTAATGATGATAAGCACTTTGGTAGCATCTGGCCGGGCTCCCAGGTCTTGCTGGAATACCTTGGTCCTGTGCCCAGGAAGAGAAAATGTTAAGAGACTCCCCAAAATCATATGAGGTCTCCCCCAACCCCACCCCTTTCATTAAGTCACTGCTCTGTGATTACAGAAAAGCCCTTTTCACGGTCCCCAGGCACCTATTTTCAGCCTTCCAAGTTCCTTTATGAACCTCCTACCTTGTCCTTGCTGCCACAACTCTTTCTAGACCAGTGGTCATCAACTGAATTCTGGGCAGCCCAGGAGGTTGTCCCAGACTCCATGGGTGGTGAGGGAGAGGTTTTGTGAGGGGAAACTCTGAGCTTCCTACCCTCGATTTCAACCAGATGACCACTACCCTTTAATCAGATATGCTGGTGATGTGTGAGATTTCAATGGAAAAAGTGGGTTCCACAACTGAAAAAAAAACTGGAAAATCACTTGCCCAGAGCAAGCTCACATAGCACCTCGTCTGCCTCCCTTACATCACCAGGCAGCCTATGATCTCTGGTATAACAAGTCTTCTAGGGAACTGAAGTCAATTATTTCTGGGTCAGTTTTCCCCCAAACCATGAGTTCCTCAAGGAAAGGACTATGTTTGATTTGCTGCTGTATCTCTGGTTCCTGACACAGAGTAAGTGCTCAGGACCTGTGAAATAGAAGACGGAAGGGAGGACTGACTACTGGATAAGCCAAGGCTCCAAATTCCTGCCCTGTCCACAGCCTCCTTCTGAAGCAGATAGGTTGTCCACAGCGTTTGCTGGAACCACGCTCTATTTAAACCATCTGATCCTTCCCTCCCTGACTCACAGATAACTAGAGATGGACAATTAATCCAAGAACCAATCCGTAAGCACTGACTATGACCTGACCTGCCTTGGGAGCAGAAGCTGAAAATCACATGAAGAGGCCACAGAGGGAAGGAGATGAAAGATACAGAGAGGAAGGTGAGAAAACTACTTTGGAAGCTGCCCAAGACGATGATGGGCAGGGCCAAAAACACCTGCTGTCAAGACCTCTAGTCTTATCTTGGATGCAAAACATTTCCCTTACCTCCATCCACACGGAAATGACCTATTGTCAGTCCTGCTTATGCATTTCCAACCTGGTGTAAACCACAGTCATCTCTCATCTAAATTTTTCAATAGCCTCCTAATTGGCCTCCCTGCTTCCATCCCTGCCCCCTCCACAGTCTTAATACCAACCCTGCAGCCAGAAGTATCCTTTTCAAAACATAAACCAGATGATCACTCCTGTTCAAAACTTCCAGTGACTTCTCATCTTACTCAGAAGAAAATCCAAAGTCCTCACTGTGGCCTCCAAGTCATCCAAACTCCCATGGTCTCTCTGATCTCATGTCCCACTACTTTCCCCTCTCACATCTCGCCAACCACATGGCTGTCCTGGCTCTTCTTGGAACATCCCAAGCATGTTCTCAGGGCCTTTGCCATTCCCTCTGCCTGGAATGGTCTTCTGCCATGTTTCCACAGGACTTACTTCCTCATCTCCAACAAGTGTTTGCTCAAATGTAACCCTCCCTGATCTTCCTATTGAATATAGCTTTATTTTTCTATATCAAACTTTCATCTTCTACTATATTGACTAATATATTATTTATCCTATTTATTGCATTTCTCTCCTTTACTAGAATGTTAAGCTCCAAGAGGACAGATATTTCTCTTTGTTCCATTCACTGCTATAGTCCCAGCACCTACAACATGGCAAACAACCAACCACCTGAAGGCCAAAGCCAGCCCACAGGTGTTTTTGTATGGTCCATGAGCTAAAAATTCTTTTTATATTTTTGTTTTTAAAGAGTTACAAAAATAAACAAGAAGGCTATGCAACAGATATCATATGTGGTCAGAAAAACCTAAAATATTTACTATCTGGCCCTTTACAGAAAAATATCTGCCAACTCCTGACCTGGAACACTGCCTGGTACACAGCCAAATGGTCAAGAAGTATTTAGGAAATACATTCCCATGACTGCCCCTTTTTGCTTTCATAGTTGACACCTTTTGGGATCTCTTCCATCCTATGGTGACCCTTTTCTCTAAGAACTGCCCCCATCCCATGGAGGTGGAACCCCAGAATCCATGTTTGTGCCATGTGATTCTATACCATATAACAGACCAAGGTCACAGCTGGGTGGACCTGTGGACACCTAACCCAGGCTTGGCCAATCATTTTCTTTCCTGGAGTCTGGAATTCAGGTTGAGGAACTGAGGTTGTCTTTTTTTCAGTGGACATGGCTTGACTGTGTACCCACTAAAGCTGTCTATAGAGAGAGAAAAATGAAGTGGACTTGACAGGTCAAGTGAGCCCCGGAAAAGCTGGAAAACACACATGTAGAACTTTGAGGAGATGTATCATAGGTATGTTTAAATTCTGCAAATTCAATAATGCATGCTTGGCAAAGAAATGAAGAAAAGTAGTGTAATAGAGATCCTTCCTGCTGTTTTACTCAGCTTGAGTGTATACCCAGGGGAAGTATGAGGAAGGAGATGTAATTCTCTTAATCCTCAAAGTTGGTCTCAGTTTCCATGACCAGTCTAATGTTTAAAGATATGCATTTTTAAAAATATACAATATTTTTCAACCCAATCCAACTACGTTCATCTGGGCCTCAATTTAAACACAGCAGTATGATCTACTCTGGGGGGAATATTTCTGTAGTAAATTTTGGAAATCAAGATATTCTAGTTTCTAGTGAATATACTGACTATTATGAATAATTCAAGGAATTGATCAAGGATAATTCTGACTAGTTGAGGTTCCTCTTCATACACTGACTTCAAAGTTAATCCCCAGCTAGGAGTGGCTGTCATGGCTGCCGTGGTTTGAGATCACTTTCCAAGCCCTGGTTCTAGTTTCTCATGAGGCCAGGTAACCCTCCTGTCTCAAAGGCTCAACAGGTGTCCCTGCAGCCTCCCAAGAACACCCCTTTGGGATTTAGTTAGTATATGAGGTCAGACAATTATTTCACAAACTCATCCTTGGCAAGTTATGACACCTTACCAAGTTGTTTGTACAGTGCTGCCAATGTAAATGCACAGTGACAAGTTCACAAACTTAATGTCTGATTTTGAGTACAATGACAGCTCTGATGGCCAGAAAGAGTTCCAAAATTGCTTTGAAGGGTGGACTAGGTGCTGGTGTCAGTGCACAGCTTCCCAAGGGGAGTACTTCAAAGGTAGCTGTAGTGATATTCAGCGCTGAGGTATGTAGCACTTTTTCTAGGATGAGTTCACAAAATTAATTGTCCAACCTCGTAAAATTGATTTCTGTTACTTACAATCCAGAACCTGGAGTAAAATTGCTCCACTTGAATTGTTACAATAACTGGCCCCTTGCTGAACCCACCTGTTGAGTTCTACACACCAACCTGAAGTACCTAGTGCACAAAGAACAGGCTCTGTCCTGCAAAAGGGAACTCACGCGACATAGTTGATGGCACCAAAGGTGTTGGTCAACAGGCGCATGTGTTCTACTTTGGCCAGCAGAACATCAGGATTTTTCTTCTTAACATAATCCAAGAAATTAAATTCTGTTTTGTAGGTTGAGGAAAACTGAACAGCAGCAAACTAGAAAAAGAAAGAAGAAATGAAATGTTATATATCCCTTCTTACTTGTCTGCTCCAATCTGTACTTCTTATCCAGGACCTGGGCAACCCAACTCCACATCCCTGTCTCAAATCATTCTTTTGAAAATAAACAAACACAGAAATAAAATTAAATAAACCTCTGATCCCTTATGTAGTGCTATCTGCTGAGCTCCTGTTCTCTGAGTCTTCCTACCTTACCAGTAGGGATGGTTCCCATTAGCCATACTTCTGCTGAGTGACCCTACTAAGTAGGATACAGTTGGCTGGGCCAAATATAGCCACTTGACTGAGGCTAGGCCAGGCAGAATTTCTTCTCTGGGAATTTGGAATTTGCAATGGGAGGGGTTGACTGAGAGGAAGAAAATAAAACAAAAACCCTCCTGAAACTTTAACATGTGAACTTAGGGGCTTTCCACAGGCCATGTGATCCAAAGAAGCTGAGGGAACCATTCTACAGAGAGAGAGAAAGAGAAGAGGGAAGCAGAGGCCAAAAAACAAACAGAAATGAGAACCAGAGAAAATCCTAGAAGCTTTTTCTACTCCCTGATTCTTGTCCCTTCTAGAGTTCCAGTTATATAGCCATGCCCTTAGGTTCTGGAGACACCTCATACTAAATTGTTCTTTTATGCCTTAAGTTAGTTCTGGTAGGCATCTATTGCCTACAACCAGGAATCCTAACTAATATATTTACCTGGTAGGAAGAGTTGCTAAGTTTCTTCATCACATCCTTCATGAACTCCAGAATTTTCTGAAATTCATCTTGCTGCAAGCTCAATGAGCCATCAAACAGGAATACCAGGTCTACGTTGCCTTTAATACATTCTGCAGAGGCCAGACACAAAGGGACCTGGTAAAATGTCTCTGATGGTTGGCCTACCCATGCTGACTCCCATGTGTGGGCAGCCACTTGGAGGTATTTTTATACACTGGATTCCCAGTTCCTTACCCTGATAACCAGGGCGCCCTTGCAGCACAGGACCCTTCAGATTCTGGCCGAAGAGGTAACACAGGCCACTTAGATAAATATTCTGGTCACATGTTCGTGACAGCCCAGGGTCACAGGCCTGAAGGAAGCAAAGGTAAGAAGGTTGCAGCTTCACCTTGCTGTGTGTCTTTGGGCATCATTAGCCAAGAACAAAAACTTTCAGAATCATCATCTCCGGACCTCACTGTCTACATCCAACTAGTTACCAAGCCAGCCAGCATCATTCTGTCTCCAGGTCTCTATGCCAATCTTTCCATCCCTTCTACCAACACACTATGCCAATAGATGCTCCCTGCCTAGAGGAGAAAATCGAAAACTCTTTAGTTTGGCATTTATATGGTTTACAGTGGATACTATCCTGCATTTCCAAGCCCACCACATTCCACTCCCAATCAAGCACTCTGTATCTAAGTTAAATCAAATTACTCACTATTGTCAGAATATACAATGGTCTTTCTTTCATTTATGACTGTTTTTCCTGCCAGTCTGCAATTTCTTGAAAGTCAGGGTTCATGTCTGGTTATCTTTGCAACATACTCCCCTTCCCCCATCTGAAGCTAACACAATTCCTGGCATGTAATAGTAACTAAGTAAACAGCTCCAATTAAATACTCGATCAATATTTCACTCACTCTTCTATTTCACACCTCGCTGTGTCAGAAGGGTGCTGCTGGAATGAATTACAAAGAGCAATGGACTTGGAATCAAATGGGAATCTGATTCAAATCCTGGCTCTACCTACCTCTTTAAAACCATGTGACCTTGGCCAAGTCTCTTAAGCCCTCTGGTCCTGTTTCCTCATGTGTAAAATGTGTATAGCTGAGTGTTTTTGAGGGTTAAAAGAGATAAAGGAGTGTTTCCCAAACTTGAGGCATTTGTGTATAACCTCACAATTTCTGCTATGTGGGTATATCATCTATACTATTATTTACTTAATATTTTATTTACTTTAAATTTACTTGCTAAAAAATTTTAACCTCATCCTAACCAATCCAAGAAATCATGGATTTGATGTGCTTATTGTATATTTTTTGCTAATAAATGTATAACTATTAAAACATTATGTTTGTTTACCACCAAAAATAAGGTCTTGAAAAGAGCTGGCTTACAATTTGTTCTCAATAAACACTGATTGAATCTGAATCTCTTCAATGCCTTTAATCTTCTATAGGTTCTATCATCTATATTTTTCCTTCCTTCTTTTCAATCTTTCTTTCCTAGCCTTGAGCTTTGCAGGCTCTGATATCACACTACACAAAATTCTTACCAAAAGGCTTTCACTTGCTGGGTCTCTCGCCAAGGTCATTCCCAAGTACTTAGAGGTGTGATTTGAACCTGTAGGCACCATAAGATTGTTCTGGAGGACTTCAGGCAATCCAGGTGTGGTGGGGCCATCCTCGAGTTCCTGAGACATTTCTCCCAACTCCCTCACCAATTACTCACCACTCAAATTCACCGGCTGGCAGTGTCCAGTGCCTGGTTGGCACTGATAGAGGTTTCCTGTGCTGTTCCCCTCACCTGGAGCTCCCACGACAACCCTAATAAGAAATCTCATCTGTGAGATGGAGTTGCTCAGGTCTTTACCCATCCACCACGTATCTCAAAGCAATGAAACCATTCTCCCTCAGGCCTCCACCTTTTTCTTCCCTATTGAATCTTAGATGAATAATCCAATAAACCAGAATTCTAGAAACTGAGGCCCAGAGAATATAGCAGAATGTCATATTATAAATTCATTCAATCAGGCATCAATTCAAAAGACATTTGTGGCAAAGCTACTATTGCTATGTACCAGGGACAAGGCGGAAAAAGTGACAAATAAAATTTCTGCCTTAAAGGACCTAGCTCACTGTTTAGTCAGGGAGAGTCAGGAACCCAGAAGTATTGTGAAGTGTTTCAGGGGCTGTGGTATATTTCCCTTTCAATTAGGCACTTAATGTGGCACTCTAACGGGTGGATGGTCCTCATCTGACTATTATGTCTTGCTCCTGTTTCTTTTTTTCTTTTTTTTTTAATTGGGGTGACATCTGTTAGCAAGGATTACATAGGTTTCAGGCATACAATTCTACAGTGCATTGTCAACTTGATGTATAATCAGTTCACCACCTAATGTGACTTCTCTTTCCATCACCTTATATTTAGCTTCCCCCCTTGCTCCTATTTCTGAGAAATCTCACTCACCACAGATTCCCAGTGACATGCTGGTTTCACTGACTGGCCAAGCCCTGGCTCTGCATGTTACCCCAGGCTCTGCAGGGCAGGGAGGACATGGGGCAGCAGCTCACCTGTTTCCAACCTGCAGGACTCGGTACCCAAAATGCCTCCCAGCGTGTGGGAAGGACAAGATTTGCACGTGCTGCACGTCTAGGTTGTAGCTCAAGGCCAGGGCTGAGGGAGACAAAGGGGCGTCAGCTGGCCTCAGAGCCGCATGGCGCTGACTGGCCTCCCACATGCCGCAAGGGGGCGGGCTGACCCCAAAGGACTTCAGCTGCCTCCTGACTCGGCCACCCATGCTTGAGCTGGAGCTGGAAACTGCCTCCTGGACTTCCCCTTGAGGGCCTTGGCTGGGAAATATGGAAGCAGCCCCAGAGCCTCGAAAGGACACAACTTCCCGTTTGCCTCACTAAAGGAGGAAGGATGAGAAGGTGGAGACCCATAAGAGAGGAACAGATGGGAAGGGACCCCCTGAGGAGATAAGGGTGCCAATCACAAGGCGGGGTGCATCTCCTCCACACACCCACTTCTCCCCTGGGCCTGGGGCCCAGGCTCCTGAGAACTCAAATAATTCAAGATGCCCTGATCCCTATGAAGCTGCCTCCTCACTCATCTAAAGCTCTCACACGCCCCACCCCATCAGGGACTAGTTTCTTCCATAGGTCTCAGATTCCCCCACCTCAGGCAGCCTAGGTCTCATCCGCAAGCCTTAAACTGTTCCCTTAGGTCCTGCTGTCCTTCCAGGCATCAGGCTTATTTCACAGCATCCTAGGATGTTCAAGATGAGTCCCCACCATTTGTTCAGATGAAGAAACTGAGGCCCAGAAAGGGGAAATGACTTGCCTAACACAGCACAGAAAGATAGTAGCATGGGTAGAACCAGACCCCAGCCCAGTTCTAGGTACCTATTTGCCATCTGCCTTTTTTAGGGGCCCTCTCCCCCAAATCTCACTGTTGCCATCTTTGTCACCCTTCTGTCTTTTCCTCCATACCTTGCCTCTCCTTTCGACTCTGACTTTCTTTCTTTGCCCCTGAGTTCCTCTAGGATTTGTGGCCCCCACATTACCTATGGCCAAGCCCACCCTGAGAGCAGCTCCTTTATTCTCGTTTCATAAAGCCTTGCTGTTTCCCTGGTCACAGACACATGTCCCTTACCCTCCCCTCCTCCCTTGCCTACCAAAGAGAAAAGGCCCAGACAGCAGCAGCCTCATTATGATGATGCAGGAGTTCATCTTTCAAGCAGCTGGTGGGACCTGACCCAGGCTCAGTCTCAGAGGACCCTTCGGATTTGCTGGCAACCTAGATAGGGTGAAAGAGGGAAATGATAATGGCCCAGGGCCTCTTGCAATGGAACTTTCTCACAGATGCATCAGGCTGATGACACTGGCAGGGAGTGAAGGAGGGTTGTGCCTGTAAGGGGTTGTGAAACCACAAGTGTTCAGAGAGGAAGTGTAAGCAGGTTAGAGATATTTCCTGTGCCTGCTTGCATTTTCACATCATCCAGGAGCAGACAGCAGAGTGACTAGATGACTTCCTCTCCTGCCGAAGAGCTGCTGTGTGTCAGTCTTTCACTGACATGTGAACTTTAGACTCTTTAAAGCTCAGGAGAGGACTGGTCAAATAAACTGGGGTACAACCATAATGGGATAACTTTCTCTTAACATAAAAGATGCCCATGATACACTGTTAAAGAAAAAAGCAAGTTACAGAACAGTATATTTAGAAACTCATTTTGATTCCAAAAATTAAAAAATAATGCCCACAGAATGAGAGAAAATATTTGCAAATCATATATCTGATACAGGACTTGTACCCAGAATATATAACGACCTCTTTTAAATCAACAATAAAATGACAACCGAATTGTAAAGTTAGCAAAGAATTTGAACAGACATTTCTCCAAAGATGATATATAAATAGCCACCAAGCATATAGAAAGATGCTCAACATTATTCATCATTAGAGAAATAGAAATCAAAACCAAAATAAGATGCCACTTCATACTCATGAGGATGGCTAGAATAAGAAAGAAAGAACGAAAGAACGAACGAACAAGTGTAGGTGAGAATGTGGAGAAATTGGAACCCTGCACCTTGCCAGTGGGGATGTAAAATGGTGCAGCTACTGTGGAAAACAGTTTCACAGTTTCTCAAAAACAGTTAGGGGGTTCCCTGGTGGTATAGTGGCTAGACCTTGCCACCGAGGCCTGAGTTCAATTTCCACTCAGGGAACCAACCAAAAAAAAAAAAAAAAAAAAAGTTAAACATGGAGTTATATGGCCTAGCAATTCCTAGGTATAGACCCAAAAGAATTGAAAACATGCCTTTATACAAAAACTTATACATGGCAGCCACCATCACTCCACCTTCACTCCCTAACCCCAGCACTGCCTCTAGCTGTGATTTCCAGGGGAGATAGAAGAGGTGTTAGTAAGGAGGTCTCTATACCATGGCTGTTTCAGAGCAGACTGCCTGCAAATCGGCCAGTGGTAAAGCATGGAGGAAGCAACTGACTACAAAAACCATTCTCAAGAGTACGCCCTCTACTGGAAGGGTGAGAAAACCTCATCAACAGGCCTGGAACCCTGGTACTACATGAAATTAGTTATCAGACACACTGAATTTCTAATTCCCAAACTTCCCTTCCAGGGTCTGGTGTGAGAAATTGCTCAGGACTACAAAACAGATCTGCGCTTCCAGAGTGCAGCTGTTGGTGCTTTGCAGGAGGTCTATCGGTTGACCTTTTGAAGATACCAACTTGTGTGCTATCAGAGCAAAACATGTAACAATTATGCCCAAAGACATCCATCTAGCACCTCGCATTCGTGCTGAATGTGCTTAAGAATCCACTATGTTGGGAAACGTTTCATTCTTTAAAAAAAACTATTTTTCTTCTTCCTGTTATTGATAGTTCTAAATGTTAGATTTTTCCCCCCCATGGAGTTAAAAAGTACCAAGCTACATGATTGCAAGTGGAAAAATAGGGGACAGAAATTAGGTATTGGCAGTTTTTCTGTTTTTATTTGTGCATGAATTTTTAATATAAATGTGGGGACATAAAGCATTAATGCAAGTCAAAATAGTTCAGTGAACAAGTGTCAGCAGTTCAATTTTATAACAATTATAAATAAATGTGTTAAATTTTTCTGGGCAGTGTCAGCATTTGGATTTTTTAAAACAAGTAAATTTCTTATTGATGGCAACTAAATGGTGTTTGTTTGTGACATTATTATCGTACAGTAAATTCCAACTTTTCTGAGTTGTCTATAGGCAAGTACATGTTTTTCATGTTGTCTGTCTTCTGTGCTATTTCTGTAAGTTCCATGAATGCTCATAGCAGCATTATTCATATTAGCCAAAAACTGGAAACAATGCAAATGTCCATTACCTAATGAATGAATAAACAAAATATTATATATCCATTAATTTAACCATAAAAATGAATAAAGTACTGGTACATGCTAAAACATGGATAAACCTTGAAAACAGCATAGGAAGTTAAAGAAGTCAGACACAAAAGGTCACATATTGTATGATTCTACTTAAGTAAAATGTCCAGAATAGGCAAATCTGTAAACACGAAGTAGATTGATGGTTGTGATAACTGGCGGTAGTGTAGGAATGAGGAGTGACTGCTAATGGGTATAGAGTTTCTTTTTGAGGTGATGAAATGTTCTGGAATTAGATAGTGGTGATGATTACACAACTTTGTGACTATATTAAAAACCACTGAATTGTACACTTTAAAGTGGTGAGTTTATGGCATGTGAATTATATCTCAAAAAATAAAAAATAGAAGTCGAAGTTACATGTGTGTGTGAGCGTAAAAAAGTCCGAAGGACACACAACCACATTCCAAACAGAATAAGGTATACATTTCTGTATTGTCTAAAAAAAATTTTTTAAATGAGGAAATATAACTTGAGTAATTTTGGAAAAATAAAAATATTATAAATACAACAAAATAGAGGAACTGTTTTTGTTTAATGGAACAGTGAAAGGAAGGACATTGTGACTCTCCCTGTGTTGTGAGAAAACCTTGCTCAACCTGCAAGGCCACGAATAATGACACCGCCTGGAAGAAGACTTTTGCAGGCGGATTATTCGTTACGTAATCAACTGCCGGCAGCTGCAGCTGCAGCGTGAACCGGCTCCTGGAACCAAGGGAGGTTGGATAGTCTTTTTCAAATTCAGTTAAAATTAGATCATTCAGATTGACTTTTTGATTCTCTGTGCAGCAATTCCAATTTACAACTAATATTCTTTTGCATTGTTCTGAAATTTAAAAATATACATTTTAAATTTTAAATATTACAGAAGTGTGTGGAGTAAAAGGATAAAGACACTCTTTTAACATTCACCTCCCACTCCTAAATCTCAAAAATAACCATCGTTATACATTCTTAATGACAGAAAATTGTTAGTTCTAGTAGTTAACCAGGTTTGACCTGTTTAGAAAAACTATAATTATTTTACCAAAGAACAAATCATCTATCTTTACTGTGAAGATTTTCTTTTAGGTCATCTTCAAAATTTAGATGCTTGAATTAGGGCTTAAGTTTACAAAAACTTGAAGTATATCAGTAGCTGGAATAAAAAGAATTCAGGAATTAATCTCCAAGTCTCCACTGCCTGGGTTACCGTTTATGTGTATGTTTCAGCAGGCATGTATACTCATTTACATATTTATCATGCCTTGTTTCAAGTATATATAATTTATATATTTATTATATATAAATATATATAATTTATATGTATATAGATTATATATAAACATATATAATTTTTTATATAATTATATATTAATTGTATATAATTTATATGTATAATTTTCCCCTTCTGTTTAAGGATTATAAGCATGAAGTAGCTATAAAGTACAAGTAAGCCCCAAGAATTCTGGGAAGTCAGAGGTTCCATGCTAAGAGAGTAGGTGATTCCCCTGAAGAGTTGGACTGCAGAGATCTCAGGCTGGAACAACATGGGGATGTCCTGAGGCAGGATGTGCCTTACACACACACCCACACACCCATATACAAACACACTTCTGAGTCATGGGTACCAGCTGCCTTTATCATATCTCAGACTGTCAGTTCTCTGAGGATCCCAGTCCCTTGAACTCTCAATTCCATTCCTTTTGTTTGAACCGCCATCAGTTCTCAACGGCTCCCCCTAGAGAAGGTTTACCTCCTAGGTACTACCAAATCAACCCTGAGAAACATGAGCATGTCTCTCTTAGGCTTTTAAACCTCATGATTCTCTTTTTGCATACACAAAATCAAGTCCAAGTTTGTTGGCATGGCTTTCAAGAGCCTCATTGCGTCTCCATACTCCATGCTCTAATTCACCAAATGTCTCATCAGTGTTCAAATAGACCACATATCAAGAGAGAAGCGTATGAAATTCAAAGCGTTGGCCATACTGACAGCAGCTCAGTAGGCGTTTTCTGCATGATATTATCTTGGCTGCATTAAATAAATAGTATGAAACTGATCCTGTTGATAAGGTGATAGTTGTCTAGACTCGAAATCAATTCCTAGGACAAAGGTAGCCATGGATAGACTGAACCCAATAGATGCCAGCTCTCTTCAGGATGTCTTGTATCATGGATTGTTCCATACAGGATCATGAAAATAGGTTTAAACATATCTCACAGACAAATGATAAATGAGATCCTAGACTGGGAAGTTCTGGGGTGCCTCAAATCTTCCGTGTCCTTTATAAGGTAAAATTATTTTAATTAGGCCTTATTTTTCTAAAAATATATCTGAAAACATGAATTTTCTTCTTGCTCCACTCAAGAGAGTAAACTGGACTTTGTGTCGAGCCAGTTCTCATCTTTATCACTGCTCATTCTCTGGTCCAAGACACCATCATCTTGTGCTTGGATTTTATGGTAATCCCCTAACTAAGTCTACCTGCTTTCAGCCTCTCCCCTGCTACAGTCTATTCTGCATACAGCAGTCAAAGGACTCCTTCAAAAATATAAGTTAGACCATGTCATTTTCTTACTGGAAACCCTCCACTGGCTCTCACTTTCATTCAAAATACAAACCAAAGTTCTCACTGTGGCCCACAAAGCCTTAACCCAAGCTTGTCCAACCTGCAGCCCGTGGACCACATATGGTCCAGGATGGCTTTGAATGTGACCCAACATAAATTCATAAACTTTTCTTAAAACATGAGATTTTTTTTTGAAGCTCATCAGCTATTGCTAGTGTTAGTGTATTTTATGGGTGGTCCAAGACAATTCTTCTTCCAATGCGGCCCAGGGAAGCCAAAAGATTGGACACCCCTTCTTTAACCTATCAGGTATCTCTTTATAGCTGTGACCTCATCTCCCAATAGTTCACTCCTTTCCAGTCACACTCTTTGATCATTCCAGCAGACCTCTGCCTCAAGGCCTTTACATTTGCTGTTCTCTTACTTGGCTTTCCCAAGAAAACCTCATGACTCATTCCCTCATCTCTTTTAGACCCTTGCTCCTTAGTACTTGCAGACTTCTGCTTATACTTTCTAATTTATTTATGCACCCAGTTTATTGGCCATCTTAGCTACTAGAATGTAAATTCGCCCTGGGAAATTTGTTGTTATTTACTGCTGAATCCCCAGTACTTAAAACAGTGTCTGAAGCATAGCAAGTAAATATTTAGTCAGTAAATATTAATTGAATGAGTGAATGCTTGGGGCTGCCCTTGCCCCTGAGGATAGTTGAGGCTTTTTTGCTTTTTAAGGCCTAGGCTTTTAGAAACAAAAAGCTGTATCTCCAAAAGGGAAGGTTGAAAGACTTAAAAGAAGAGGGTTGAACTCCCAGAGCCAGGAAGTTATTTAATAAATATATAAAATTAAATAATAAGAAACTGGTGGCAGGTAAATAATCAGTTGATTCCAGTTGATATATCAGAACTTAAATTGAAGAACATAGAGAGAATTGGCCAGTTAGAAGTCAGGAGCGATAAGTGCAGACAGGCAGAGAAGTAGATAAACCATGAGATCGAGGAACAAGGAACAGCAATAACTTGGAGAACTACCTCCAGTCCCAATGACCTCTCCAGTCATTGTTGACACATTCACACTAAACCCTTTCTCTGTGGTGGCTCTTAAATGAATAAAATGTTAAATATGAAAATATTTAACAAATATTTAGCAAAGATGTGACAGCAGAGAGCCTCTGGGTACGCGTGGGGACCAATGGGCCTCTGGCTGATGTAGATGGCAGCAGGAAAAGCTGGCTGGGGCTTCCCCATCCCTCACCAATCCACCAGGCCTGACAGTCTATAAACCCAGGACAAATCAGGGTGTTGATTTAAGAACATCCAAACCTGTAGAAATTTTTATGAGAATTAATTTGAGCCAACTGACAATGTATACCAGGGAGTAAGATCTCAAATGGTCACAGAGAATAACAGTTTTGTTGTTTCTTTTATGCATTTGAAATTAAGGAGATTACATCAGGGTGAAAGAAAGCAAGGCCAGGATTGGATTATATGCTCTCTTGAGGGTGGTCCACTTTATAAGAAGAGGTCTGAAAAAGGGTTTCAAGGTGTGTTAACCTAAATGCACAGAAACAATGAACAGGGTTTGCTTAAAGCAAAATAAGCTTTTTATTAAAGAGGTTATAGATCTGAGCATGACTACCCACTGTGACCGGCCTAGTTAAGAATTTATGATCAGATCACCCTGTGAGGTTACTTTTCCTAGAACCCTTTCTGCAGCCACAAGGGCAAAGTTCTCTCATCAGACTCACACAAATTTGCTGGTGCAAATGCTGCTGGTTGCCAACAGCTGCTATCTCCTGGCCCAGGCTACCCACCCACCACTTCCTCCTCGTACATTAGCACAGGCCACTTTGGTCAGGATGGTTCTGACAAAAATATCTGAGTCACCAGTGATTCTTCCTCTTCTTCCCACCTGCCAGGAGATTAAAAAAAGAAATTCCCCAGAGAAGAGGCTGGGCTTCCAAGGAGAGGAGGTGACTATGGCCTAGAGGGGCACATAGTGGGTGGGGCTACCACCCTATTCTGAGGCCTTTATGATCTCATGGCTAGGTGGGTCAGGGCATTCTTAAATTCTAGAAACTCTACCTGGATTTTCTGAGGGAAGACTGAGCTGAATACATCACAGGTAGGGATTTGCTAAGGACGGCACCCCTTGGATATTCACATACAGTCCATGGGGCTTCATTGTCATGGGATGACCTCCTTCCAGGGGGTCTATTTCTAGCCTCTCAACACATGGTTAATTTTTGTGACCAAAAGAGAATATAGTTCAGGGCTAGAGACCTGGGAACCAGTTCCTTGGTAGTGTTACTGGAAAATGGGGTGTCATCATTGACACGACATCCAGGTTCTTGGTATCTCGAGCAAAGAATTGAACGAGACACACACAAAAGTCAAGTGGTGAAACAGAGAGATAGTTTATTGAGGGGAAAGTACGCTCCAAAGAGGTAGGAGCAGGCTCGAGCAGGAAAATGGCTCAGGAGCCCCGATGAACGAGGCTTTGGGGCTTTTATTCTAAGTCTTCAGGGGAGACACCTCTGGGCGTGATCTCTCTTGATTAACAAGTCTGATTGATAGGCCTGTGACATCCCCTTTCTTTTATTGTTCCTGTCTCCTTTCCAAATTCAGTTACCTCCTGTATTTGTCTTATCTTGGGGCAGGGATTATTAGAGAGTGGGTGGTATCAGGACAGTGGCGACCATTCCAGCAGGGCAAGTCTCATGGGAGGGGTCCCTAGATCCCCCCTATTCTATCTGCCTTCCTCACATTTCTTTGAGAGACGTGATACCCCCGAAACTCTATGGGAAGCTGAGGGGCTGAAGGTCTCTTCTGTATCTGCTTCCTGCTGAGGATGGTCGTTGTCCCTACCTATTGGTGATCCACGGAGCTCTCACCCTATCTGATCTAAAAGGGGGGAGGGGTCTCGAGATCCGCCAAGTTGACTCCTTTGTCAGATGGGCCGGAAGTCTTGTGAGATGACATCTGCATTCCAAAGGCCCCTAGATAAGGAGAACCAGACCCATTTAGTAAGTTCAAAAGCTTTGGCCAGATATGTAGACTTCAAAGCCATCACTGCAGGGTGACTACAGAAGATTTGTTTAGCCCTTTGGAGTCTGCATCCTGGTTTTGGTCTCCACCGGCCACCCAGGTGCAACTGCCTATCCAGGAATGGCCTGGGGATGATACAATTAACAAACACCAATTCACAGTCACGAGGATGATCTAGCACACCCAGCTAAGTCCAGTTTTATTATTACATATCACAAGTTTTAGGATGGCTAACCAGGGCT
>PVJL010010150.1:0-51562 GCA_004026885.1 Lyroderma lyra | reverse complement strand
CGCTGATAACACCCCCAAGACGCGCACTGAGTGGCCAAACCCGGAAAGTAACATTGACATCGTACTATCCAAAATTTAGTGTCATAGTTGTGATATTTCCCTTAGAAATTGGGCTGCAAATGATCACAGCATTTCAGATCTCAAGTGTCACAATTGAAACTCCATTGGATCAAGCTATTATTCTTAAAGGATGTCATTTGATTCCTCATGTAAACAAATGTTGCCCGAGTGTGATCTGCTTTAATTGCGAGTATTGAAACACTGATAATAGTGCATTTTACCTTACATTTGTGTCCAAAATACTAATAAGCTGCATTTCAAAATGCATAACTGCTTTTTAACTGCGCTGCTTTCCAGCAACACTGAGATCATTAAATTAGATCCTCATTGTCCCCTCAGAGGTGGGAGGCATTATGAAGATGTATTCTGCAGATTTTGTCCCTGTAATTATGTCTAATCAGTGTGAATTGATGCTGTAGTAAAATACTTCATTAAAAACACATATTTGAGTTAAAAGTGGGAAACAAAAGAGAAGCTCTCCTCCTTCGCTTCTCAGTGACAGAAACTGCTAGAAAGTTGAAATACTCCACAAGACCAGCAGCCTAGAAACAAAACTGTGTTAACAGGTGGAGAATGCAACATTTCTATAGAAATAGCTTGGCCTTAAGACAAAAGCAAGGGCTTCATCATTGTGCATTCGTCGCCCCTGCAGAATGGACCCTGAAAGATGTGCAGATCTCGTAAATGTCTCCAAAAGCCATTTTGCAGCACCCAGGGAGTGAGGCTTTCTCAAAGAAATGCCTTCCCAGGCTGTGTCAATGGCAGGTGTCAAGGGGGAAAGACCCCAGGGCCGTCCTGATTGAGCGGGGGCTGCCGTGGGCCCGTGCCTTTGTGCCCTGATCATTTACATGACTCAAACACAACAATGTGCTCCATAGTCAATAAAACAAGACGCTTTGCCATGGCAACAGTTTCAGAATGTGGCACGGCTTTGCTGCTGTCCCCGAGACATAGAAAAGTACCCGAGAGAAACGTTCCTTATGAATATGTTTAGAGATTTCTTTATTCCACTGCTGCTTGTGTCAGATTCCACTGGGCTGAGGTTTTAGCTGCGCAGCCCATCATGCCTTTGTGTAGGAGTTGGGGACACAACTGACGGGTCAGAGGGTGGGAATACGTGCTTGGCTGTGGCGGAGATGGAATTCTTGAGCATATTTGCAGAGAACTATTAACGCTCTGCAGGAACCCGTGTGAAACTCGGGAATGTAATGCACAGCCCTGAGTCACCGTTGGTTTCTTGGAAGGTATGTAGTAAGCAGCCCTTTGAGTGTTTGTACTGTGCACCTCTGTCACGTACCAGCATGTGCATATAGTACAACACACTTCAGAAAGGCACAAGGAAGTGACCTCCACCTCAATGCTGTTGTCCAGAGCCACCGCACATGTCATTAAAGCTGTAATGAAGCTCCACTATTTTCCTCTTCTTTCAAGGTCATTTCCTGGCACGGTAAACTTTTCCTGTTAAGGAGCTCCTCCCTCTTTTTTGTTTATCTTTTTTGTTAGCAGTACTACCTTTTTTCCTGCAAGTTTGAATCGAATGCAGTTGTTCTGGTTAAAATTTCACTCAAGAAGGCAAATCAGAGAGGAGAGCCAAAGAAAGCACTTCAATGACCAGTGGTAACAGTTGGACATACTTTTGCTACACGACAGACAGTGGGCTTTACCTTAGGAGACAGTGAGAGAACCTGACCATTTGTTGGCTCAGTGGGTCATTACCTTGAGACATTTGTGCTTCTTCTATGGCATATGCGCCCTGTCCCTTGTCCTCATCTCTGTTCCTCTTCGTTGATTTCTGGGAAGCAGCCATCTCTTAATATACTCATAGGAGCTGCTTATGGTGATAAATGAGATGCTGAATCTGTGCACCTGACTCTGCAGTAATTTATAAATTAGTTATGAGCCGCTCATAAAAAATCCTAAATGTCCCTGCTTCTCAGGGAGCCACAGACCCCAGGGGTCACCAAGCAATGAAAGATCAAACCGGACTCAGCAGTGAAAACACAATGAATTATTTACACACATCAGCACTTGACATTGATATCATTTGAATCAGGAGAGCCTTTGTTTGCTCCATTGCTCCGCTGGTTTGTGCTCCGAAGACCATAAGTAGGCGCACGGTCTTGTTCAGGCCAAAGGGAGAGGAGTTCACAGGGACTGGGTGATAAAAGGTAAGCTCTGAGTGTCACGTCTTTATGCACGTGTTGGTGTCATAAAGAAAGTAATATTCCGGTGATATTTTACGGAGTTTTGGAATCACAAAGATTGTACGTGGGTGCAGGGGGCAGGGGCTGGGTGATGGAGAAGCAATTCTAACGCTGTTGGCTCAGGCCAGTGAAGGCACATTTATTTACGCAGCGCTGGGGAGAAGTCTCGAGCGGGGCAGCCTGGAGAAACTTCAGTGACACCAGACAGGAGTGGCTCTAATTCGTGTCTCTTGTTTACTCTGCCGTCCTCTCAAATGATTTCTCAAGTACAGCAGGGCTGGTAATGTTCATTGCAGAAACTTCTGGCTCTATCATAGGCATTTTGTGTGCTTGATTGTCCACTGGGAGGATAAAGCACGTCTGTGGTAAGGATGCCTCTAACACTCAACCTACTCCAAAGGCAGAGCAGTTTGGATTCTCTTTGTGAACCGGGGAAGCAGAATAATAATCTTTGTTTTGTAAGTTCTCTAGTTTTCAAAGCTTTTTCCACTCGAACGGCTGCCATGTGAATGCTGTGGATTTGGTGGGCCACTGCTCAACAATGGCGAAATTTCATTAGGCTGAGCCAAGGCTAATTGTGAAGCAGTTGGAATGCATTCCCTATTAAGGAGAGAGATATGGTTCCCTAGCCTGCCTTTCTTTGTTTTTCTTTTGTTTCCATTTTTTATTGTTAAATTTATTGGGGTGGCATGGGTCAGCAAAAATTACATAGGTTCCAGTTGCACAATTCTACAATATATCATCTATGTGTTGTGTTGTGTGCGCACCACCCAGTGTCCATTCTCCTTCCATCACCACATATTTGACTCCCCCTCCCACACCCTCCCCCCTTGCCCCCAGGTAACCCCTAAACAACTGACTGTGTCCATGAGCTTGTGTTTCTTTGTTGCTTTCAGGTTTACATCCCACATAGGAGTGATGTCACATGGGTCTTGGTTTTCTCTGTCTGGCTTATTTCACTAAGCATGAGGGTCTTCAGGTCCATCCATGTTGTTATAAATGGCGATATTTCATATTTTCCTACAGCTGAATAATATTCCATTGTGGACATGCACCACAGCTTCTTTATCCAGGCATCTGTCGCAGGGCACTGTGGTTGTTTCCATGTCTTGGCCACTGTGAACAGCGCTGCAATGAACATTGGGGTACATAAGTCTTTGTGGACTAAGTCTCTTAAATTTTGGGGTAGATGCCCAGAAGGGGGATTGCTGGGTCCTATGGTAGCTCCATCCCCAGTTTTCTGAGGCACCTCCACACGGTCCCCCCCAGCGGCCGTACCAGTTTGCACTCCCACCAGCAGTGTGCGAGGGTTCCTTTGTCCCCACCTCTGCTCCAGCACGTGTCAGTCCCTGTCGTGTTGGTAATAGTCATTCTGACAGGTGTGAGGTGGGACCTCATTGTGGTTTGGATGTGCATGTCCCTGATAGCTGATGAGGATGAGCATCTTCTCATGTGTCTGCTGGCCATTTGTATTTCTTCGTGGGAGAGGTGTCTGTTTAGTTCTTCTGCCCACTTTTTTTTTTTATTTGGATGATACTTTATTCCCACCTGATATTTATGACCTTATCTCTCGGTTTGGAGAACACACATTTAATTGGGTTGTTTGTTTTGGTTGTTCTCGAGTCATACTAGTTCTTCATATATTTTAGATTATTAGACCATTATCAGAGGCGTTGTTTGCAAATATTTTCTCTCATTCAGTTGGCTGTCTCTTTCCTTTGTTGATGGTTTCTCTAACTGTGCAGAAGCTTTTTAGTTTGATATAGTCCCATTCATTTATTTTTGCTTTCACTTCCCTTGCCTTTAAGATCAGGTTCATGAAGTGCTCCCTGAACCCAAGGTCTATAAGTTTAGTACCAATGTTTCCTTCTATACAGTTTATTGTTTTGGGTCTTATGTGGAGGTCTTCAATCCATTTTGAATTGATTTTAGTATATGGTGAGAGTTCACAATTAAGATTCACTCTTTTGCATGTGGTTTTACAGTTTTCCCAGCACCATCTACTGAAGAGGCTTTCTTTTCCCCATTGTATATTTTTTGCTCCTTTATCAAAAATTATTTGTCCATATATTTGTGGATTTATTTCTGGGTTTTCCATTCTGTTTCATTGGTCTGTGTGTCTATTTTTCTGCCAATACCAAGCTGTTTTGATCATTGACGCTTTGTAGTATAGACTGAAATTGGGGAGTGTGATAGCACCAGCCTTATTCTTTTTATGTAGTATTACTTTGGCAATTCGGAGTCTTTTGTGGTTCCATATGAATCTGATGATTCTTTTATCTATTTTTGTGAATGTATGTTTGTGGGATTTTGATGAGAATTGCATTAAATCTGTAAATTGCTTTGGATATTATGGCCATTTTAACAATGTTATGTCTTCTGATCCATGAACATGGAATACCTTTCCATTTCTTTCTGTCCTCTCCAATTTATTTTAATAGTGTCTTATAAATCCATGACATTCTTTGTTAAGTTAATTCCTATTCTTCCTTTCATGCTTAAAGAATCTCAGAGTCCTTGATAGAGGAATGACTGCAGTACTGGCTGCAAGCAAAGGGAGCCTTCTTCAGATGGTCTGCATTGCCTCCCAGAATGCCGAAATCACTCTTTTTCCTTGGACCATTAAGAAATTTTCCAATCTTTGTTAGAAGAATATATCATAGATTTATATAGAGATCTTTCCCCAATCAGTTCGGACACCTTGATTGCTAACTGTCCCAAAAGATGTAAACATATTCAATATTTAATTCATATGTACAAGTAAAGACTCATAATTTTCTAGACCACACAGAATCTTTGTACAAGTTTGGCTCTAATCTCTGTTTTTGTCCTTATTCCAAAAAAGTCAATGAAGTCTGAAGGCATTTGGCAATAGAACTAACCAATTTAAATTCTGTGCTTTAGCCTATGACCAAAGAGTCAATGTTTCATAAATATTTGAACATAGTTATTGGAGCTGCCCTGGCTAGCTTTTTAAGCTATTCTTTGCTCTTAGACAAAGAACCATATCAGAGTATCATTCTCTCATAAAAACCTGCAAAGCAATGTGTAAATAGCTTCACATTAAAACAAACTGAATTCCAAAAGTTTATTGCCCTATGGATCTTGGGTAAAGTGACTGATGCCCACATTATAGATGAATCCAATTATAACCAAAATTTTCCCTTATGTTCACCTGTTCAGTTACTCTAAGGAAAATCACCCAGACTCTCGGACAGAAGGCAAACAAGTCCCAGGGGTAGCTGTTATCCTCCTTATATACTTTTTCCCTCTAAATAGTTGCCATCACCTTCATAGATCCAGTTTCTGTCCTACAAGGGCTATTGTTACATGGGCTATTGTTTTTGTCTGGGTTCTGGGGCAGATCTTGAAAGAAAATTTCAAGTGCAAGTCATTTATTTGGAGGTGAGAGACAGGGAAGGAAAGGAAACCAATAAAGATATATTTTAATAAGAAAGTTATCACTATGGGCACCTAGAGCTTTAATCCAATTGGGGAATCTGGGAGACAGTGTAGAACTACCCCTCTGAGGTATCCCATCCAAGTGATGAGGGAGCTAGGGTATTTATACAGCTCTCTGGTCAGTTGCTGGATGAGGACTGCCTAGGCCCAGAGGTGGGAGACTAGTTCTCCAGCACCTCTGGCCTCAGGGTGAGAAAAAGTTGGCTACAGCACCAGAGAAAGCTCTGTGGCAACAAGATGTAGAGGCTGGCGGTTGGACCTCAGGCTACCGGGCACAGAAATAGAAAGGCTTGAGGAAATATGAATGGAGCATTGGCCTATCTGACTCATACTGTTGGGAACTTCATTGTCTACCAGCCACAAGGGCAGCACCCACATTCCATGTCTCTGTGATAGCCTTGCCAATATTGTTATACCAGGAAGAGACATAATTTCCTCATGACGTGTCTTTAAAAAAATAAGATCATCTTCTTCTACTGTATACAGTTCGTTATGTGGATCTGAGAGCTCACAGATTCCCCTAACATCCCAGGCCCAGCTCTCTGTCGGATAGAGGACAAGCCAAAAAACCAAGAGCGTGGGACTCTGGGCCTGGTAGAACAGAACGGCCAGGGAGGAAGCTGGCTGTCAGCACTTGGCAGGTGGATAGCTCTCGTATTTGTGGGAGGAAGTCTGCTCAGAACAGTGAAGAGTGGTGACAGTAGGTCCAACGATCAGGAACAGATGGAGAGTCACATTGTCAAGCAGTTGGCACTGAGAAGAGCCAGCAGGAAGTGGCAGGTACAGACCCTTGGCAAAACCCACGGGAAGAGGTCCAACCTGCATGTGTTAAGGAAGAGGTGGCTGTTTGGCAGTTTGGGAGGACACAGCATAGGTGGGTAATGACAATGTGGGGGTTGAAAGGAGAAGGTTGGGACTCAGGGGCATAGTTCAAGTCCCAGAATAAACTAAATTAATAGATGGGGCACCAAGTCAATGATGTAAGCACAGTAAACCCTATCATTTTAGTTGGTACTTCTTTTGGTTGTAAATAATCACACACACACACACACACACACACACCCCAAAACAAACAAAACCTTTAATTTTAAGAAAAATAATCAAAACTTTTTTGTGTTGGGTGTGTGTGAGAGAGGAGTGTATCCATTATCCAATGCTACATAACAAGTGGCTTAAAACAACAAGCACTAGCTTATGGCTCTGGAGATCTGTAGTTAGCTGGATTCTGTAGCTCACGCAGGGTGGTGGTTCTGCTGGTCTCGCCTAGGGTCATTAGGAACTGGTCAGTCTAGGAAGCTTCAGCTAAGACACTTCTCCATGGTGTATATAATTTATGCTCCATATGCCTCCCAGCTTCCCAATGGCTCACCTGGACCATGTCATATGTTAGTGGAAGACCCCCAGCAGGAAGAGAGGCAAGCTCCAGAGCACAACACTTTAAGCCTCTACTTGCACCATGTTCACTAATGTCCCCTTGGCCAACAAGAGCCATATAGCTACACCCCGATCCAAGGAGTGATAGATTCCACTTTCTGATGGAATTTGTGGCCAAAGTTTGCAGTCTACTGGAGGAGGGAAGCTAAGGATGTGCAAAATCAGGAACACCACATTGAAAGAATGCCTTCTGTGCTTCCCATCCTTCTGTTCTCTCTCTACTCCAATTTCATAGGCCAGCTGTCTTGACAAGACGGGGGCTGTGGTCACTTTCTGCTCTCGGGCCCACATCCTCACTGCATCATAACCTGAAAGAAAAATATCCTCTTGTTTCAGGCCCAATTAAGAAGATTCTGAGAGTAAAGGTGATTGGCCTGGGCTGCGTGTTGGGGGATGGGGATGGGGGCTACCCAGACGGAAACCATACACAGCATGCTCTTTCGTGGCCCTTAGCTTAAGGTAGTCCAGGGACTAAATTGATTGAGTACTTACTGTGCATCAGGCGTACGTGAGAGAAAAAAAAAGGTTTGGCAAATAGTATTTCAATTTCCCCAACAATTTGTGATGTGAAGTATTATAGTTTCCATTTTATTAAGGAGGAAATTCAGGCTCAGATTGTTAAATAGCAGGGAACAGATTTTAAATGAAGCCAATTGTACTCTAAATTTTAGGGTTTTTCCACAGCATACTGGTGTCACCCCACAAATGCCTGTTTTATGAGCTGAGAGAATCATGTTACCTTTGTAAGACATCTCCTCCTACTTCTCAGACAATTACAAATCCCACATTTTCCCACCAATACTCCCAATGCCCCTTATCATGTTCTATTTCCCCATAGAGCTTATCTTCTAAGGTGTTGTATACTTACGTGCTTACTGTGTTGTGGTGTTTTGGTTTTTTGTATGTTTTCTTTCTCTCCTGCTGTGGAAGCACACCAGACAGAGATTTTGTCATTTTCTTTCACGGATATGTCCTGAGCACTGGAACAGTGCCTGCCACGTAGCAGACACTCCATCATAAATATGTGTTGAATGAATGAATGAATGAGTCAGTGAGTCTTTCGTAGCACATGGTACCCTTTGAGGATTTTATGAATTTTGATATCTCCAGTGCTCTGTCCTCTCTGGCATGTGTAGGAACTCCATAAATGGTTCTTAATAAGTAACTGACTTGTCAGAGAAAGGAAAGATAGCTCATGCTATTGGCAGTGCAAGTTCTTCTCATGAGGAAAGTGTTTCTTCTATTTAAATTATATTTTCAAAGTAGAGGAAGTACGTGAATAAATGTATTATATAAGATCAAGTTCTTTTTAGTTGCTATATTTGTATCTACATATAACTATATATTTAGATACCCTAGTTAAAGATTTCATTGACCCTGCAGAAATTCCACGTTTGCCAGACCTATCTCCACTGAGAATAATGTTTTTCTCTTTTCAAACCCTGTATATAAAACATACTCTCCATAAATATTCGTTGTCTGAATGACCATGGAAATGATATAGAGATCTTTCTAATGCTTCACTGAGGGGTTTAGTTAATTGAAGCCAAACGACAATTCTGTTAAAATCATGGTAGCATTTTCTGTTATTCAAGTAGAACGCTTGGCAGGAACAAATGACACAACACAAATTTTTTGGCAATTTTCTTTTGCATTTCTATGAACAAAATTGCCAAAAAACATTATATTGTAAAATTCAGCTAGATGGGACCATGTGCTTATGTTAGGCCAATAAAATGTAGGTGGGACTGATGGATGCTACCTCTCAGCCTGACCCCTAAAGGCTGCTTCAAGGTTTTTCACCTGCACTCTCTTCCCTTACCTACTGGCCAGACGCGGGGGACCCGGGGGAACTCCGAGGCCCCAGGAGATGGTAGGTGGAAGGAGACTCGGTCTAGAGGGAAAGCCAGTATGGGAGTTCCACGCGGGGTGGTGACCTGAACATGAAGTAAACCCTTATTGTGCCAGGCCATGGGGATGGGAGTGGGGGGCGCTTTGGTTAGACGGCCAGGTTTACTTACCCTGATGAATGCATCTTCTAACTTCTAGAACTGTCCAACTATAGGAGGGATGGCACGGAAGGGAATGAGTTTCCTGTCCCTGGATGTGTTCAAGAACACCACTTCGGTGTGAAACTCTTGAGGCAAAATCAGGCTAGAGATAAGTGACCCAGTAACTTACAGTGCATTTGAAAATTTTCCACTAAGCTCTCACGATCAACCCAGAGGTATGACCTTTTACCCCCAAGTGACAGGGTGTGTAGTTTCCAGTAAACTTTCTTTGATGTCTTTTGTTATCGTTATCTTAAACGTGAATGCAGTTTCTGTATTTTTCTCTACAACCTATCGCTTTATTTTGATACATATGTTTAAAAGTCATAAAGTGCATATCATTACTGAAGAGGACTATTCCTTTTAAATCTTCCAGTGAGGTGGACCCATTAGCATTAATGGTTCAACAATTAATATTGTTGAAATCAAGCTGTAGCGAAATCAATACATTCATACTTCTGTCATTTCAGTTAAAACGCAAAATCAAAATTCAAATGAGAATATACATTATTGGTCATCAAACTGAAGTTTTATAGTTATATCCTATGTTAAGTAAGTCGTATTCCACATAATGGAATTATAAATTATAATCCCAGCTTGGGTTCTTTAGAAAACACTGGAGACTTGCCTGTTTTTTAGGTAACTTACATAGACATTATTTTCATGGCATTTTGTTTTTCTACTTAGATGAATACAAATTTTATTCATCTGTTCATTTGTTCAACTGTTGCCGTGCCTGGTTACACGGACAAGTTGCCGTAAACAGGACTGACTCAGAACAAGAACGCGCTGACGTTAGCAGGCGCACGCGGTGCCCTTCCTCACACCTTGTGACGTGATCCAGGCCGGGGAGGGGGCTTTCCCCTTTGGCACCCCATCATCCCACGTCCTCCTTGAAACCAGCCCTGCCAGCCGGAGGACAGAAAGGCAGAGCCTGTGTTCGAAACTGCAGGAGAAGACGTGGTGTCCAGGCTGTACTAGAGAAGGGATGACACGTCTGTGCCCAAGGGCACCGCCTGCTCCGGGGGCACTGTCTCCGGGGCATGCCTGCGCGTCCACGGTACCATACCTACTTCCGTGCACCTGCTTGACTCCCTGCGGAGAATTTGTCCATGTATCTGAACTTTGACAGCCATTGCCCCGTATTTACTTTAATATAGATCTTTGAGCTAGCTTCCTTAATGATGAATTTACTTTTCCTTTTTAAATGCAAGCAGGAAACATGGGTGAAAGGGGAGCATTGTAAATGTAAGCAAATCTCATTAAATACTTCAGTAAACTAAAGCTACTCAATGTCCACCTAGTGGCCAATTGGAAAACTTGGTCTCGCGCCTTGAAATGTCATGGTACTGTGACACTGGAAGAGCTGGCAGGAGATCATGTGGCATAGTCCGAAGAGGCAGGCCACAGGTGGATGGCACCTCTCTTTCCCACAGCTGGGAGCCCTGGGGGCAGGTGGAGAAGCCGAGGCCGCGCCGACAGCAGAGCCGCACAAACCAGCCAGGAAGACGCGGCGAGGCCGAGCCCCCGGGGACCGTCCTTACCACTGCTGCTCGTGCTATGGGACCCTGGGGAACCGGGCTCATGGCAGTGCAGCCCAGTATTTTTCTGCCAGGAGCGAAGGTTTTAAAAACTCAGACTTAGAATAAAGCCTGTGGCTGGAGATTATTGAGGAGTTGTGTTCGATGCTTTCTCGTGCAGATAATAGGCACACGGGGACGTGCATGGCTGAAAGGAAGATTCCGTTTTGCCAACGGGAGGAGGCCCCTCCGACGCGGAGGGGAGCGTGCGCTGAGCGAGCAGCGGGAGCCCAGTTGTCCTTTCCCTGCACAGGACGTGCTCGAGGACGTCAGCCAGGACCACGCCGGGGTGCCAGTGACCGTCTTCTCCTCGGTTCTGCTCACAAGGGGTGGGATCGCTCTGGTGACGCTCACCACGTGCTTGGGATACATGGGGTCAGACGCATCCCGAAGCCCACAGACACCCCCAAATGAGAGCCCGCCTGCTGGCTTGTGGCCCCATGAGTTGTCGTGCCATTTCCCACTTCTCATTCGTTGCCTCACGGGTGTTTTTCCATGTTAGCACTTTTTTACATCAAGCCTTCTGGCGTCTAGGAGAGTTTGGGGTTGGGCTTTGGAGGCATTGGGGCCAGGATTAAAGGACGGGCAGTCCTCTTCCAGTTGTACAGAGGCGAGTCTGCGCCTTCCCACCTTCACGCATTCCGTTCGGTGGGGGTGGCACTGGGGAAGCACCAAAGAGCAAGTAAGAATGCAAAGCCATTTCTCTGCGACACAGTGGTCGGCCGAGCAAACTAATAAAAAATGTCCGAAGCCCGACGTGGCGGGGGTAACATCCGGGCCCAGAGACAGAGCGGCCAGGCCTGGCTCCCTGCCCCCCGCCCTCCGTGGTGTAAAGGGAGGGACGTGCTGGCCGCTGGCCTTCTCCGCTGACGGGTAAGGCCCCTGTCCCACCGAGCGCCGGACTGTTGTCGAGATTGAAGGGTGCGGGTGGGAGGGGCCAAGGCCGTGTGAACCCTCCTCCACCAGCAAAGTTAGGTCCTTTGTGGGTCTTTTCCAGTAGTACCGGCGCCGGCACAAACCACGCCCCGTTTATGAGCTGGCAACCTATACCCGAGGTTTTATTACGAAATCATAAGCATGCAATTCTGTAACGTGACAACATCACACTCAAGCACACTTTAGGTGATATTTTAGGCGACATGTTCGAATTGCTGTCCATCTCGTGCGAGACCCTCAGGCACGGGGGCCGGCGTGCCTTCCTCCAGGATCACAATGAGGAAAGAGGCCCCAAGCACTCACCCATTACACCCCGCGGTGAGGACATCGTCCAAGTCATGCAAAAAAGACGGCTTCCTTGTCATCACTCTAGGCGTCTTCCGCGTCTTCTCGTCCTGCAAAATGGCCCGTGGAAATAGAAATTGGGGGCATGTTTCTTTCTGTGTCCCCCTCTCAAAGAATCACAAGCCATACTTACATCTTAAAGGCTCAGAGGGCGCTCGCCATGCACTGTTCTTAAACGTCCGCGTAACTCACTTTGCAAACGCGGTTAACAAAGGGTACGCTCTCCGAGGCATGGCCGGGATGTCCACGGGTTCTGTTCTAAGGACAGAGGTGACACCCTTTGCTCATTCCAGCCAATAAGCAAAGATGTGTTTTTCAGACCTTTTCCTTCTGAACTCTACAACGTCTCCTCTTTGGAGCAGAAACGAAGGTGGAAGGTCCTTCCCTTAAGACCGGCGCGTGGACAGAAAGACGCGCGGGTTCCGGGTCTTCTCATTAGCCCGTTTCGGGTTAAATTACACCCCGTTAGGTTTCCTTCCCCCTTGTGTAAGGTCGTCTTGTGGCATAGCCAAACGTACCCCGGGACTGTACCAGAACGACGTGCCGGTGGCCTCCCGCAGTCAGGCAAAAAGCTGCAAGTGATTTCCGCTTATCCTGGCCACTGAGCCCGGCCACAGCCTGTCCCTATTACAAGGGCCGCTGGGCAGGCCTGAACTCCGCCAGCACGCAATGGCTCGGCCATCACGGCGTAGAGCAGCAGCCGGTCGGTATGCGGGTCACCTCGGGGAGCAGCAGTGTGCGAGTCGGGGGTGGCAGAGACGGTGGGCAAGCCCAGCCGAGGGCACATCACCCTGGCTCCTCCCATGAGCCACCGCGGTTCATCCCAGGGAGCGTCCCGAGGGGCTTACCAAGTGCGTCTCAGAGCTCCTCTTTGGGACAAGTGGCTCCTGTGCCCCATCAGGTGGCCCCGGGAGAGTCAGCTCTCTGCACTCCTGGGCTGTGCTTCCAGGAGAGCCGAGATCAGAGAAGCCCCAAGGCAGGAACAGAGAGGTCCTTGTTACACCCCGGGGGACTGGCCGGAGCCCGTGTAGACACGGTCACGCTGGAGGAACAGCTGGTGACAAGGGGACTTGACGTGGTGCCTCAGAGGCACCCAGTGTAGCGCCCAGTAAACGTCAGTGCTCTGACGGCGCTGCACCTCTCACGGCCTCCCTGAGGACTTGGGGACCCCGAGAAGTGAAGCAGGCTGGCTCAGGGCACAGAGGTTGCTGGTGGCAGAAAGAATCGGGGACTGCCCTCAGCCACATCGCTCTGCGTCAGCTCTGCACTTGGTGCCATCGGGAAGCGGACAGCGAGCTGCCACGCGGTTGTGTCCACGGAGCCTGGGAAGGGGCTTCAGTGACGGGAGCAACGACAGAGGCCGAGGTGGGAGCAAAGACGATCGAACGTGAGTGGGCGCCGCAGGGGCGGCAGCGGAGTCCCGGGGTCGTCGTCGGGGGGTCGTCGTCCCGGGGTCGTCGTCGGGGGGTCATCGTCCCGGGGTCGTCGTCCCGGGGCCGGCAGGCCAGCTACTCGCACTTGGAATCTGCGTGTCTCACACTTGGCGCGTCTGGAGGTGTGTGATGTTTTCGTGTCACGCTTGGAAACTGTGCTGTGTGACTGTCATGGGAACTCTGGGCCCTGCTCTGGAGCTAAGAATAGCCGAGATACTAATTAGGTTACCTGACAAACGGGCGAGGAGCTCATCGGGCGCCGGGAACTCACAGTGGGACCCACGGCCAGACCAGGGCTGGCTCTAACTCAGGTTCTCGCGTCACCACAGGCACATTGACCACCCCTTGCTTTCTCATTTGGACAATGATAGGACATACTAGAAATCTCTAAATTTAACTATTTGAGTATCGGAATTTATTGTTCTCTAAATGCAAATATTGTACACTCAGTGACCCCGACACTCCCATATGAGCGATGACAGAGAAACATCAGTAAGGACACGGTTTGGAGAGGGCCTGAGACCTGGGGAAGGAGAGAAGAGGGGGCCAATGGATGGAAAGACAAAGAAAGTTCCTCCAACTGGAATTGAAGTACCACACAGCCGGCATGCTCCTTTTTACGAACTGGTTCTTTTGTTAATCGGAGTAAACAACAGTATTCCTTTCTGACGCACTGAAAGGGCACAAGTTTAACGAGTTAATGTTGCTAAGTGTACGTGGAAGTGCCCGCTACGTAACAAACAACAGTAAGTGACAGCCTGTTAGGAATTCTTTTTTCTATAACAGAGTTTTGTCCATCCTTTCCCATTTCCCCTCAGTGTGTTCACCCACGTTATTCTTTGTACTTTAAAAAAAAAATAAACTTTTGATTTTAGAACATTTTTACATGTATAGAACAGTTGCAAGGATAGTACAGAGAGCTCCCACATAGCCTTCATCCAACTCCCCGAACAGAAACATCTTGCTACCATGGTGCATTTGTTGGGACTCAGAAATTAACCTTGGTACATTACTATTAACTCCTCGTGCTTTTAAATAGATGCCCTGTGTTAGGCATTCGCTGGGAGCCCAGATCATTCTCATGTTGAGATCGGATTGAACTGGGGCACTCTGGGAATGAGCAGTGAGCAGGCTTTGTGACTTCAACGTGGTCACACAGAAATTACCCTGGGTCTGTGAAACCTTCAAGTCTTTTCGGAGAACATCGAGCATCTCTTTTTGAACAAAACATTCTAACCTGCTGTGAGAATGTGGTGTGCTCAGAAACCTGATGCTGTGGGTGGCAGCCCTCCGTTAGGCATGATGTTTGACACAGGTGACACTATGAGATTCAGGATTCTGAAAAGGGGCCCTGGGAAACACCCCAGGTGAGATAGCTCAATGGAGAACCTACCAGATGGAATGTATGGGCTTCTGTCCTAAACAGATGTTTTCCAGCTGGGAAACTTATGACAGGAAAATGCACCGAAATGCTCCTAATGGACAGGTCTTCTCTCTCTCTCTCTCCCCCCCCTCCCTCTCTCTCCCCCCACCCCACACACACAGGAGCTTTTGAAAAATAGAAAGTATTTAAATGGCTTAAAAATATCTATTGTTTAACAATTACGCTGAGAAATTCAGGTGTCAGTCAATGCTGGTCCATCATTGATTTGAGATGACTGGAAAGTAGGAGAGCATTTTGTATTTAACCTGTTTGATGGAGAAGCACAAGGAAAATTCTACCTGTTGTCAGGATGGGCCAGTTTGTCAGCATCAGATCTGTGTAGTCATTGAGGATAATGAATTAATTTCACTTCCAACCAAGTCAGTCCTGGCCTGTTGCCTTGGAGTTGTTTAAATCCTGATGTCCATTTGCACGAAATCTGAAGAACACCAGGAAGGTGGCCTCTGACTTCTTGAGGTTTTGACATTCAGCCACCAGAGGCTGCTCTGAGACCACTGTCCTCCCTTCACTCGGGGTCCAAATCCCAGGGGGAGACTTGGAAGGCCCCATGTGGCTCCCATCGCTTTGAATGGCCCTCTGTGCACGTAGGTCCTGGCGCTCTGCTGCCGGACTAGGTGATTCATCAGAGTACAGAAGGGGACAAAGACTGCCCGTGGGTAGTCGGCCCGCCTCTCTGTCAATCTTGTTCTAGTTCAGTGAAAGAGTTGAGCAAGGCTTTGCTACTGAGTGCATTTGCTTATTTTTCCCTTTGTCACTGTATCTTCAAAGAAGATTTCTGAAGATTTTTTAAAAAACCTTTATTCCATAATACTTACTTCCACATGGTTTCTATTCTTCCACACTTTACCAGGATTTTAGTGTTGCTCTCATACTGTTCCCTCTGTTTTATTTTTTTAAATCTTCATCTTTCGCCTTTAAATGTTTCTCTTTACCTATCAAAACCAACCAAAAAATTAAACAGAGCAGTGTCTATAGTTAAGTAAGAAGAATGATAAATGGTTTTGATGTCCACAATGCATTTTGTATTTCATCTTGGGCAACTGAAGACTGATTTAATTTGTTAATGGAAGAATGGAACTAGTTTCTCAACGTGAAATTGCTTTCCATCTGCTCGGGCAAAGGCCTGATGGTGGTGGACAACCATCAGCCATGGAAAACGAGTGGTCTCATGTTGTCATTACTTATGTCACCCTCAGTAGTACACTTCCATGAGAATCAGTCACACACTAAGATGTAAAGTTTTAGAGCCATGGCAAGTACCAAATTAATCGTTTTGAAGCAAAGTCATCTATGTATAGATGATCAGGAGAATTTCAAGCCTACAGTTCTTCAATTCCAGGCTTTTTTGGGGGTGGAAGTTCCATGTCTATTGAAAAATGTATAATTGAAGTGTTTGTCTTGTTAAATATGCTTCCTTTTCTATAGATTACAGAAAAATCAATTGAACTTGAAGGAAATGAATACCTATTTTATTAATTTCTATTTATTGAAAAGATGAAAATCTCAAGATTTCTTTTGCTCTGAAAAGAAGTTCTTGAGAGACCATGTAACACTCCTAAACGTTGGTGCTGTTGTTGACTGGGATGATCATTAGAAGCATTTGAAATGTTTCACCTCCAGTATAATCATAGTGGTAGAGATCCTTATCCCCATAAGTTCAGGACTAAAGTAGGATACATGGTCGCTTATATTTGCAGGTAGAATCGTGGCAGCCACACTCTGTAAATTGGAGCGTATTTCATGAAATGCTTTGACAGACGTGGAATGCCCATGAAAGTTCTAGGCTCCTTCTCTATGGCAGGCACTGCCCTTCAATCTGCCCTGACGCAGAAGTGAACCAGCAGTCATCTGCCTGTGAGTCATACCTTATTAAACCATCAGGATTTGATGTGGCAGATTTTTTTCTCGATTCGTATGCCTGATGATGGACTTCCTAAATATCACATTTGAACGGAGCCAAAAAAAGAAGAAAAGGCCCGTGAAGGAGTATTAGGTCAGCGTTGTGGGATGCACTAGCGGCCTGTCTGAATCAAGATGAGAGACTTGGGGGCAGAACATCATCACATGGCCCTGGCCTGGGGAGCCCCGCAAATGGATTGCATGAGTCATTATTAAACATGCCGAGAACAGACAAATTCCAGGCGAGTGAGGCATCCGCTGATCCCACTGC
Source organism: Lyroderma lyra (assembly GCA_004026885.1). NCBI lineage: Eukaryota > Metazoa > Chordata > Mammalia > Chiroptera > Megadermatidae > Lyroderma > Lyroderma lyra. The sequence continues at coordinate 34,443 of PVJL010010150.1, read as the reverse complement.
CGTTAGGTGGGTTCAGCTGATACTTGTCTGACTTGCGTTTCCTTAAGGAACTCCCACGCCATTTCCAACCGCTCCCGAACACCACATGTCAAATGCACAGAGAAACTGCATTAAGATCAAATTGTTAGCATTAAAGGCAGGCACTTAAATTAGAATAACCCTCAGGCCAGTTATACTTCACTAAATTGCACAGGCTTTAAAACACCGGCACTCAATTAGAAAAAATGTATCCATAGCAACCTCTTTGTCAAGGGAATAGGTACCTGAAAGGATACACATCTTTTCAAAGAAATGGGGAGAAATAAAAGCATATCAGTTAACTGTGGACAATGTTCCTGGGGTTTAAATCTAATTCGGGACATGATGCAGGAGGAGAAGGTGCTTTTAAGAAAGCTGTTCAACTTAGGTGCTTATTCCCAGTCAAGTGTGTTCTCGTGCCTTATTTATTTATTCATTTATCACCAAAGGGCTCTTGTGGGGGAGACGTTTATTAAAATACTGTGAAATAACTTGGAGTTTCGGGTAGTTCAGAATAAACTGTCCTCCTTCCTGCCCATAGCGTGCCCGCCATGCTCTTGGAAAGGTCCTCTTTGGCGCACATGGTGGGTATTACCCTGCGGGTTTTGCTGCACATGGATCTTTGGGGGCTATTTGTTTGTATTCCTTACCTGACGGGACCTGGGGTCCTGTAAAAGCCTCCAATCCTCCTCTTGTGAGGTGACCTGACTTCAGTCATCCTGTTGCACCCAAGAGGCCCTCTGTGACGGACGGAGTGGCCTTCCATTTGGTCATGGTATTGGGGTAAGGAAAGAGGGACATTAGAGCTAAGGAGCTGGCAAGTCTCAGCTCCTGCCATCTCTTGGGTAAGGAGTGTCAGGAAGGAAGAACTTGTCCTCTCCTCTCTGGAGTCTGTAAATTAAAGTAACAAAAGCCAGATTAACTGTATAAAAGGTACATGAGCTTAAAAATATTACATGCACAACAGTTCACAGAAAAGCAGTGAAACTACAAAAAAGCTGTTAGACTCAAGGGCTTATATGCCCTTTTCTTAAAGAAACGAGGATTTGGGTTTCCAGGGCTGGTGAGATGTGGGGAGGTGACCAGGAGATGCACGGAGGAGCTCGCAGAAGCCAGAGGCTCTTCTAGTAAGGTCTGGCTGAACAGACTCATCTTGCTGCTGCCACTGCCTCTTCCATGATGAGTCACCTTCTCTCCGTGGCATGGGGGAGGGGCACCTTCTTCAGAGGGAAATGAATGCCCTGATTTTAAGCAGGTAAGAGGAGGGCAGAGAACGCTTCCTGCATCCGTTGTTCTCAGTTGCCTTTAGCTCAAAAGAACCCTGCCACCAAAATGGCTTATTCTGAGGTGGGGAACACCTCCAGCTCGAAACCGTGCCAGTGGGGGCTGGCGTCGGTGCGTGAGCACGCACGGGTTCACACCGGGCTTGCCCTAATGACTCTCTCACTGGGTGTGTGGCTGCCTTCCCACAAACCTTGATCTATGCACACTGAAATGACAATGTCGTACACTTTTCCCATGACACGAAATCAAGTGCTTTGGAGTTTCCTCACCGTTTGAAACTGACAAGTCGCTGTCAGCTGGTGGACCAAGCAGTAACAGGTGCTGAGCAGGACTTGGCCTGAGGGCCTGGGTTCCAGGACCCCTGATCTAGAGGAGTGGTTACCAGCAGCCGCAGCCACACCTGGGAACCAGTCGGAAATGCAAATTTCCAGGCCCCAGGCCAGACCCGCTGACTCGGAAGCTCTGGGGTGGGGCCCAGAGGGGTGTTTGAACAAGCCCGGCAGCGGGTTCTGATGCCTGCTCTCCGCCGAGAGGCTGTGCTGCTCGGTGTGGGCTGCTCATTCTCGGTCCTTACAGGAGCTTCAGAAAAATCTCCCAGCCCAGGCCCCACCCAGGTTCATGAGCCCGGAGTCTCAGGGTGGGACCCAGAGGTCAGCCTCTTTGAAATCTCCTTTGAGCGATGTCACTGGGCAGGCCAGTCCACGCACGCTCTCCTCAGGAAACTGAAGCTCAGAAAAGTGACTTGCTCGAGATGCACAACAGGAACAAATCGGCGTGGCATAGCCCACACACACTGGTTCACACGTGCGAGCATTCAGATTCCGCGTTTGCTCATGGAGTGTGCTCGCCGGAAGCCTCGGGAGTCATGTTATTTTTTATTACTGGGAGGGAATGAGGTGCAGAGGCTCAGGACAGTTCCATGTGCGAGCCCCTTGGGGCTGACTCGAGTCCTCCGAGACTGGAGGGGTGGAGGACAAACCCTGGGAGGTGTCACAGGTGTGGCCCGCTTTGGGGCTACTGGCCAGCAGGTACCTGATCAATTGTTTCCTGTTCCGTATCTGGCACACATGCCAGTAAGTCACAGTCTTAAATGTCATTACTGACAGTGAGAAGCCAACATTTGTACACTGGTGATGGGTTTTATGACTCTCCAGGACTGCTGTGCCATGGGCGTTTTTAAAGAGAACTTTCCGAGGATGAACGCTTTCTTCTGACTTTCTCAGCAGAGGCTTATCGCCGTATCTGCATATTCCACGGGAGGAAGAAGGCAGGCTGTGTGCCCAAAACAGGACAAGGCGAGACCCAGATGGAAACCGAGTCGCGTGACGACTACCGGCGGCGGTGTGCAAACAGACCACAGTACAGGCTATGAGTTCGAGCGCTTATGGGTGCTGTGCTCTCGTAGTTCTGTGGTTACGAGCACGTTTTCCGGGACAGCCAGGCTGAGTGCATAGACTGGGGTCTGCAGCTTCCTGGCTCTGTCACCTTCGCGCATCACTGGGCCTCTCTGTTTCAGTTTTCTCTCCTGGAAAATGGGGCTAATAGTAGTACCTACTCTCACAGGGTAAAGGACAATTAAATGTCCTCACAGGCATCTGGCATCTGGGAAGCGCTCAGGAAATGCTAAATGATATTATTTGTAAGCAAATCGCTGGCTTCATATCACAACTTTGAGAGAGAATCAGCACATGGGCCATGTTCTCACAGTTCTTAGGTGACAGAGTTGACATTTGGACTGAGGCTGTTTCTGGAATGGGTGCCCCGAGCCACAGTGCCATATTGCATGGATTGGGAATGAGCAAGTGTGTATGGTTTTCTCCATGTGTACTGCAGGCTTCTGGGGCTGGTCCACATATCCCTGGACCTTCTCTTTATCTGGATGACTTATAACGCCTCCCAACTCCTCCTGCCACAGGAGACAGATGCAGGGAGGTGGTCCTTCCTCCTAACAGCTCCCCCTGCAATTGTCCCCATCTCGGTTAAAGGTGACTTCATTTTCCCAGCTGTTCCATCAAAGAACTTGGAAGTCATCCTAGTCTCCTCTCTTTATCGGACACAGTCACTCCATTAGCAAATCACATTGGTGCTGCCATCACAATGTATCTGGAGCCTACCATGTCCCTACCTCCACTGCCACACCGTCCCAATCCACTACCATCTCTTACCTGGGTGACCTGTTTGACCAAAGCACCTCCTTAGTGACCTGCCTTCCACACTACAGGCTGCTCTCCACCCAGCAACCACACTGACCTCTAAGAAGCCAGTTGGCTGTTGTCACTCCTCGGCTCCTCTGAGTGTCCCCCATGTCGCTCGGAGGAAACCCCAAAGCTGTTCCAGTGATCTGCTGGCCCCTGCATGATCGGCAAACACTGCATGCCCCCAGCACACGCACTCACACACACACACACGCCCTCCAGCATGCACGCGCACCCACACACAGCCCGAGCATGCAAGTGCACGCACACACATACACACCCCCCCTAGCACGCACACACATGCGTGCACACACACACATGCCCCCAGCACGTATGCGTGCACACACATACATACGCCCTCCAGCATGCACGCACACAGCCCCCCGAGCACGTACACACATGCGCGCACACACACACATGCCCCCTAGCACGCACATGCGCTCGCGCACACACACATGCCCTCCAGCATGCACGCACACACACACACACCCCGAGCACGCACATGCGTGCACACACACATGCCCCCTAGCACGCACGTGCGCTCGCACACACCCGAGCACGCACACGCGTGCACACACATGCCCCCTAGCACGCATGCGCACACACACACACCCCCAAGCACGCACACGCGTGCACACACACACGCCCCCTAGCACGCATGTGCGCGCACACACATACACACCCCCCCAGCACACACATGTGCATGCGCGCACACACTCCTGAGACCTCAGTTTCTACTCCGTCGCCCTGTGGGCCCCTTGCCCCGGCCCCGGAGCTTCTGCAGTTCCGTTTCCCCTGCCTGGGTAAGTCTGCCCCATCCACTGCCATAGCTGCAAGTCTTGCTTCTGTTACCAAACTGGTCCAGGTGCCTGACGCTTGGAAAGGCCGAAACTCAAAACACCAGAATTTGGAGTAAGGAAAGGTTTATTGATGGAGAAGGTGCCAGCCGAGAAGATTGAAGATCTAGTGGTGCCTCAAAGCCATCTTGTTCGCCGGACCAGGTGAAGGGCGTGTAAGGGGTGAGGGAAGCATGGACGCAGAAGTGCTAGTGGGGCACGTTTTAATTGGAGGGCCCTGGAACCTGTCCATTCGTGGTCAAGGAGTGTCAATACTGGAACTTCCTGGACAACAGACCTTTTGCTTCTGAAGGGTGCCAGTGTTCAAGTTCTGGTTCTGTCTTGGTCCTTTTGTTACATGGGAAGGAGGGGCAAGGCTTTGGCTCCAGATACAGCTGGGGTTCAAAGTTCTCTCCTGCACTTGCTTTGCCTGAATGACTCGCACTTTGGGTCTGGTGCTTTGAAAAGCACCTCAGTATCTCTTTAAACAGGATAGGAGTATTTTGAGCTGCTTCTGTGGTTACACTTCCTTGCTTCCTTAGAACTCTGCTGAAATGTCATTCTATAAAAATATAACTCCCCCCCACCTGCACACCCCCATCCCCTCTACCAGAACCTCCATCATCATCAGACCCACTCTGTATTTTTTTCGTTGATGTGTTTATCTATCTCCCTCTATAGTAGGTATGCTCATGAGGGTAGCCCTCGGCCCGTCTGTTTGTACCTGTCTGCCTGCCTGCCTGCCTCTCTAGCATCTAGACAGCGGTTCTCAACCTGGGGGTCGCAACCCCTTTGAGGGTCGAACGACCCTCTCACAGGGGTCGCCTAAGACCATTGGAAAACACGTATCAGATATTTATGTGACGATTCATAACAGGAGCAACATGACAGTGATGAAGTAGCAACGACAATAGTTTTATGGGGGTCACCCCAACATGAGGAGCCGTATTACAGGGTCGCGGCATTAGGAAGGCTGAGAACCACTGATCTAGAATGATGCCTGGCACATAGTAAGCACTCAATAAATATTCGTTGAGTGAGCGAGTGGCCATTCCAGCACGAGAAAGGTATACCATCGCACCTTTGTTAGCACAAGGTTAAGGCATGAGAATGCCTTGGCTTCTTTTTTTTATATGAGGCACTTGGCTTTGCACTTGAGATCTTTGAATGCTCTGGGAGTGACGAAAATGCATCCATAGAGATCTACAGGGATCTATATGTTGCTAATGAAATCAATGGCAAAATCACTAATTCAGCCATTAGCTTTGAGTAAGGGAAGACCTCCACGGGCCGCATTCCTAACTGCATAACAGACACGTGTCCGACTGGGAGAGCCGTTGAGAAATTCTGAATGGAGAAGGAGCACCTCATTCGGAGTCCTAGAGAAATAGCCCTAAAATTCACACCCTTCCCTACATAGCACACGACGACATCTTTTTCCATGAGGAATACCCTGTCAATAGGCATCTGTGTGGATTTTTTCCTCAGTACAAATGTTCAGACGACCACAGCCTAAATGAGGAGAACTGTTAAAGGCAAATAAAAGCCACTGACATGCTTCAGTTTGTTTTCAAATGTAATGGGAAACTCCTGACTTCCTTGGAGGTGTGTGAGATACTTTGGGAGGCAGATTGATGGTGGGGGTTTCAGAACCAAGTCAGAACCCAAGTGGTAAATCCCAAAGCCCCGGATAGCACCTAGGGGATGAGGGAGTGTTGTGGTGAGTCATGGGCGTGCTGGGTGTGGCTGTCTCTTTGCCAAGGCCAAGTGCATGTGCACGAGAGTGGCAGCACCACATGCTGGAGAGAGCACGGGCTCTGGACTCAGAGATGGGCTCCGCTTGCTCATGTGCTGTACAAACCACAAACTTGCTGCGTCTTCAAGAGGGCCTGATGTAGAGCTGGTCCATGATGGAGATGGCATGCCTTTCATTTCTTCCCTTTCCACTTAGCACAAATACCCCCGGTGGGTTTTATTATAGAGCACAGCTCTCTTGTATAGGGGTCCACTTTTTAAGTTAAGGTTTAACTAAGTTCGACCTCTCAGAGGGTGGTGTATCCACTGGTTTTGAACGTCTTTCATTGAGTTAGATTACTTTGCTCCCAATTGGTTGCTTTCTAAGGATGACCTTGACCAAGTTATCTTCCCCCCACTAGACACAGTGGAGGAGCAATATCAGTAGGGCTTTTTGATACAACATAGATAAGGCTACAAATAAGAGTACAGTTATCTTGTTCATTGTATGATGCTGTTTAAATCACTCACGGGAAAATAAGTTGAAAGCCTGTCCTGGTAGGTGTGAATTTACCCGAGTGGCTCCCGGGAGAGGAAAAGCTCATGATGAGCCATCTACTTTTAAGGAAATAAAGGCAAATACTATTACTATTTCCTTGGCTAGTAACAGAGAGTAAAACATCCTGACTTGTGTCCAGCAAAGGAGAGAGACATGTAAACCATGATTCTGAGGTGGTGTTTATCTGTACCACCATCTGAAATCCAAGTGTGGATATGATGTGAAGTGGGGGAGGGCTTTCCCCAATCAGAAAGGAAATACTGCCATCTCAGCAATCCTGTGTGTTTGCGAAGTGCCAATCTGAAGGACAAAGCATTGTCTTTTTACAATCAAGGAGCACAAATCCTGCTCAAAGCTTCTTTTGATTAAAATTTCTGTTCACCTTCTGTGTGATTACCAGTAAGCCAGCCTGACTTGCTTGTTTCTAACATATAAAAACTGAGATCTGATTCATGAAATTAATTTTTTTTCATCTCTAGGGCTAATTTAAAAATCAGTTTTGGGCATTAAAATATTAAAGGTTTGAGGGGTTAATCCTTTCATATGTGAGAAACTTAAGAGAGACAAAAAATAAGGATAAGAAATAAAATGGTAATAACATAAAGAACACTACCCAGCTATTTCTTAAACCCACAAAACAAGAATTTAAATCAAGAATGATGCCAATTAGGAATAAGAAGAAAACGGGTATGGGCTTCATTCGTGGAGATCTAGAAATGTTTGTCTAAGCCAATTTAGATCAGGAGTGTCTAAAATCTGTATTTCTCTCTACACATGGCAAATGAGTCATAAACTCTGAGCAAATTAAGTGTGTGATGGGGGGAGGGATATGCCAGTGAGATCATATGTTCGTGATGGGGTGACATTGCATTGGAGGTCCAGAATGGGCCATTAGGCATGTACCCTCTCTCATGCTCTATCCTGACTCTTTGGTCATCTATGGGCCAGATAATCATAAAATACTGCCAGTTTACAGGAAGTGGATTTAAGGACAAGAAACGGATTTAACAACCAGAGAGTGTTGTTTTGCTTATTTTTAATTTAAGTTTTTATCAAAGTAATACACGTTCAAAATACAAATATATTAAAGATTTGTAACGGAAAATAACAATCCTGTCCCACTCCATTAAGCAATCACTGCCAACTTGTAAACATTTCCTCTGCTATGCACTTCTGTGTTTCCGAAAGTATGCTTTCACTGCTTTTCTTGGTTTATGAATTTTTGACATTATCTCTCACATCCTACCTAGGATCAAAAGGAAATTGTCTGTCTGCATACCCTCGTCCTCACCCCACATCCTCCCACTATAATTTTGCATTAGGCATCGTGTTCATCTCGTCACACCAGTTCCAAAGCAGTGGCTCAAACGACTTAGCAATTTCTCCCAGAACGTGTCGTTGCGCGCTCACTTGAGGCTCCCAGGTGTCACCAGGCATCCGGGGGTCCTTCTTCCTTTCCTGTTCTCCTGCTTTACCATGCGTTCCAGACTTCTTGTCCTTACAGAATGGCCCCAGTCGCTCAGACACTGCAACCGTATTCCTGGTGGGGAATCCAAAAAGGGCAGAGGGCAAACTCCACGTCTCCTTGAAGACCTTTCCCGGAAGGCCCGCACAGCGGCTTCTATTAAAATTCCTTGGGCCATAACAGTTTCACATGACCGCCCATACCTGCAAGGGAGCTGGGAAATGTTCTTCAGCTGGGCACATTGCTACCCCAGGTCAATTGAAATTGTGTTGGAAAGGAGCAAGGGGAACATGGATGAATACTGGATTGGCTCCAGTCGTCTTTGCCATGACATCTCTATCCGAGATCCCTGCCAATTTAAGGCGTGTTCTATGACTCTGCCTCCTTTTTTGTGCATTCTTTTGTTTTTCCTACAGTTACTAATAGCCTCACCTTCTGCTTATACTTTGTGTACTTGTTCATCCTCAGATGTGATCGATCAGCATCATTTCCCCCCTGGACCCACCCTCAGGAGCCATCCGGTTTCCACTACACATTAGCCCGGCGCCTTCACAACACGGCTGCGTCTGTCATCTTGGATTTCCTTCTCTTTATGTTGGTTTCTCTATTTTTCTGAGTCCACTTGGATTATCTCTTTTGGTTTAATTCCATCATTTGGCTAAAACATATCTTTGAGTGGATTCCAAGGGAAGAGTACATGGAATGCAAAATGTTTAAGTCTTTGTAGGAGAACAATTGTGTGCTACCCTGACATTTGAGGAATTGTGTGACTTAGTGTGGCATTGTCAGTTACAAATCATTTTATCTCAAACCTTGTAGCTTCCACCTTTTAGGGTTGCAGTTGAGAAGCACATACTAAATCTATTAGCAAAATTTTATTCTTTATAAAGAAGACAACCTTCTACCAATGGAGGTTTTAAAATTATTATTATTATTATTATTTACAATTCAGTAAACATTTATTGACTAATTGACCATATACTATATGCTTGCTGTTATATAGGCCCTTAGCTAGCCTATAGTGCCCACTTATTCAAACTCCAATCTAGGTGTTAACTGTGAAAGCATTTTGAAGATGTGATTAACATCTATAACAAGTTGACTTTAAATAAAAGAGATAATCTCTGATAATGCGGGTGGGTCTCATACCATCCAATTGGGGTCAAGTTCAACATATAAATTTGGGGTGGCACAAACATTCAGTCTATGATATGCCCAACTGTCCCCTGAAAAATCTTGGGCTTAGATATGTCACTTGGTTTATCTGAGGTCCTTTGCCTAGTTTCCTGGCCACATCAACACTGAAAATGGACTTCAGATTGCATTTGTGACCCATGCTGTTATGCCACATCACTTTCTTTAACCAACTGAAAAAACTCTTAACTTCATGAGTACCTATACTCAGTGAGTAAAAGCTTGTTTCTTTTTTGTGACATTCTTTAAGAATTATAGGTGGTGGGAGTGCCCTGGTGGTGTAGTGGCTTAAGGTGTCGGCGCTGGCGCTGTCAGCATTGCGGCCTGGGTTCAATTCCCAGTCAGGGAGCTACCCACATACCAAAAAGCAAAAAAAAAAAAAAAAAAAAAAAAAGAATTATAGGTGGGATTTTACTTAATGAATACAAAGCTTGCTGTGTGTGTGTGTGTGTGTGTGTGTGTGTGTGTGTGTGAGAGAGAGAGAGAGAGACATCCTCTAACAATTATAGGTGGGATTTTTCTTTCCTAAGCAGGGACTTGTGTTGTCAAATTACCTTCACTAATCACCTCAATGCAGTGCTCCTCAAATTTTCCTCTGCCACCATGAGTATAAAACAACTGGGTTTCTGGAACCTTTGAAGGAAAAGAAATACACTCTTGGCATAGCCCCCAAAGACAGTGCGCATGTACCAGACACACTTGCCACGTGGCGGAGCAGGCAGCGCCAGCCTAGATGTCATCATGTGTCCTGATACATACTTCAATAAATGGTAGGAAGTTGCTGATACCCCTTTTTTACTTATGCAAACACTAATCCCATATGCTTTGATCTAACAGAACACTGAAAGAGGTGTGACAGGGACTGCTGGTTGGCCTTGATACCAATGTCCACCCACACACCGTAGAGTCTCTCCAAGACCACCTGCCTGGGAACCTATGTCACCTTGGCTGTGGGGGCCCATTTATAGCCAGTGCTGCACATGACTACACAAGATCATCACCCAGCCAGCTTCTTTTAAGGAAGATGTGTCAGGACTGATACAGCGTCTCTTCAGCTCATGATTGCAAGCGCTATGAATCATGGTCCAGGGAATAGAACATCCGCTCCTTGGGTGGGCTTGCATGCACTGTTTCCAATACACGCATCTAATCTTCACTTAATGGACAACCCCCAGAGGGCTATTTATTTCATTACAAATGTTTAAAAAGTTATTTGTTCATTAGTACATGGAAAAGAGTGCATTTATTTACATTGTTCGCTTTTCTTAGGAGTTTTCTGAATCAGTTCTGGAGGTAGAATATTTGCAACGACAAGCGGAGTAATGCTAATTGCAAACACTTAGGTTTAATTCCTGCTATAGCAATTTATAACAAGAAGACCCTAGGTTACTCACTTTGGCTCAGTGATCCTGTCTTTCCATTCTGAGCCTGACAATTGTGATGTCTGCTTTTCGGCATTTTGGTGGAGATTCAATGGTGCACATTTGTGAAGTGCTCGGCGCATAGTGGGGGCTCGTAAGTGCTGTTTGCTCGTGACGCCACCGTTCGCATTGCCGTCCTTATGCATAATGAGAAGATGACAGAGATGACCATCAGCAGTCACTATACCTCTTACCGGAGGAAATGCCCTTTCAGGTAACTACCAGAGATGACCCTATACGGCAGACTCTCAGTTACCCGGCACCCATGGGGATGGGTAGATGCTGGGTAGATGTAAGTAGACTCTCCGTTAACTGGAACTCAAGCCACCGGCACACTAAAAGTTGCCAGTTGCTTGAGAGTGCCGGTGGCTTGAGTTCCGGTTAACTGAGAGTCTAATGCATGTAAAATGTGTAATATGTATACACAATCGTGTGTGACGCCGTCATATAAAAACACAAGACACTGCATAAATTGCATAAATGTCAACCGACTATGCTATGTACTTGAAACTAATATAAAGTAATCTTGAATGTCAACAGTAACTGCAAAAAGAAAAAATTAAAATACACCCTCACGACTGCATCCGTGGAACCCAGGTTCTGTTTTGGAAGGCTGGCATCTTCTCTTTTGCTGTGACCCGAGCGATGGCCGACGGCACTGTGCCCACTGTGTCCTTAGTCCGGAACAGACCCAGGTTCTGGGAGAAGGAGGCCCTTCCCAGCGCGCCAGCGGCAGCAGTCCGACGGGGCTCGGTGGCCCAGGGGAGCTGGCGGCGCATTTCGTTCCCCCTCACACGCGCTCGCTGGCCAGCTACGGCGCAGGCCCGGGGAGGTGGCGGGGCTTCCGAGATGTCCAGGACACCATTCTTGCCCCCAGGACACCATTCTTGCCCTCGAGAGTTGCAGGATCGGTAGGAGAGGCTCCCGGATGTGAGATGAGGCGCCGCGCGCTTGGCCCGAGTGGCTGCACCGCATCCCCGGGGCCAGCGCAGCCCTTTCCAAGTCCGCGTTCGGCGGCCCCACCAGCGGCCGGGAGGGAGCATTTGCACCGTGGAAAATGGTAGCGGCTCCGAGGAATCTTGGCTTTTCTGTGTGTCTTGAGGACCTGCTATTAAACACTTAGCAGCACACCACTGAGTGTTTCTACGCTGCTTTTTGAGCACAGAGGATTGAAGACATTGATTTGTCCTGAGGCGATCTGGGAAACCACAGAAGAGTGGTGACATTCGACCTTGTAGGATGGTGGGGGAGTGGGCCAAAGGAGAAGAGAAATGGGGGGGGAACTTTGAAAGGGCACAGTAATTACAAGAGGCGGTCCCAGTTCATAGCTGCCTTTGGTGACGACGGCCGAAGGCCAGTGCAGTTTCAGGAAGCTTCTATTGATAAGGTGATGGAATACATGTGTTTGGGGATCTGACTGCAGGGACATTTAAGGGCAGCGGCTCTGGATAGCTCTGCATCCAGGGCTGAGGGCAGCACATCTGAGAACCCGAGGCCTCTGGCGGTGGGAGAAAATGCTGGTCCCCAGTCTCCTCCTCAAATCTCTGATCAGATTCCCTTGGAGCAGGAGCAGGGGCCTAGGGACTTGCATTTGTAACACCCTCCCTAGAAGTTTCCATGCGCATTTAAGTTTAAGAAGTGCTATTTCAAAGCTGGTACATCAGTGGTTCTCAGTGGGGCCTGATTTTGACCCCCAGGGGACATTTTGTAGTTGACTGTTACTGATTGTCATGTCCGTGAGGGTACTACTGGCATCTAGTGGGCCGAGACCAGAGATGCTGCTAAACACCCCACAATGCACAGCGCAGGCCCCCCCCCCCCCCCCGCCCCAGAGAAGCATGTGACCGCCAATGTCAGTAGCGCCGAGGCGGGAAAACGCTGGTGTCTGTCACAGTTAAAGGCTCTGAGGTAAACACCAGGAGAGGACTGGAGTCGCCTACGTCACTGGGTGGGCCCTTAGCCTCCTAAGATGGGGCTGCAACGAGGTTATGCACCTCCACCCAGGTACTGGGTGGAGCTCACATCTATTGAACTCATGCAGATGACACTCCCATTTATCGTTTGCTAAATTGCTTGTTTTTTCTCTGATAACAAAATTTACAAATATTTATTGAATTATTCTCACAAAATTTTGGCCACTGTTTTGGGGGAAAAATGTCACTGGGGCTCCACCAAGTAATGTTTGCTCTGCTTGCATTGATTCACATGCAAAAGACAGATTTGCATGGAAATCATACTGGCTAAGAGTTGAATAAAATTATTGTTTACATGGAGTTAAGCAAACAAACTTCCGCAGTTCCTTCTCAGTCTGGGTTGAAGTTTACAAGTAACCTGTTAGCTTCTCTCCATCCTTCTCAGATGGTGTTAAGGAGTTGCCCAGCTCAACCCTGTAGAGAAGGTGAACCACGGTGAAAGGTAGATACACTTAGTTCAATGTTTTCTTCTTAAACGTCAGTGTTTATTTTACTAACAACAATAACATTATCTAAAAATCGGTCTCCGGCCCTCAATAAACAAAGATTCGCGTTTATTTGCTGCGTTTCAGCAGGTTTGTGCGCACATTCCCATTAAGGTTTGTTTTTATTACACGGATATACAGTTCATCTGCATGAAAATGAGGCAGTGACACCTTCCTCCCTCGACTGCACGTTTCAGTTAAGGTGTTCTGCATAACAATTTGGTTTCCTCCCAGTGTCTTTGCAAAAGTACGATTTCGGTGCAACCTTTTCAAAACAGGGTTGGGTCCTGAGAGTTGCACTTTGCTGGCTGAAATAATCTTGCCTCTTCCAGACGCGAATAGTGCCTTGAGCGTAGCGAGCTCTTAAACAGCAAGGCCTTAAGGTCCGAAGCTATTAATAGTTAAGCTTTTGAGCCGACCCGGAGCTTTGAGATAAGAATAGAACTCATCTTTTACTTTGGAGCTCTGGGCAATGCTTCCAGCTGCTCCCAGTCATTTCAATCCTGCCAGGTTTCTCTAATCCTCCCGGAGGCCGCCTCTCTGGCTCCCAGGGCCCACCCCTCCCTCCTGATTGGCCAGGTTCCTCGGGGGGCCCTCGCCACCCACCTACGACGTCTCTGAGACCCGATTTGAAATAAGAGCCAGGCGGTCTCCGCTTCCCTGCTCCCGACTTTTCATAGGCTGGGGGAGAAAAGCTTGAGAAACTTGACGTTCTCTTGGGCAGAGAGCGTGTAGCAACAGATCAAAGAAAAAGCGGAAGAAAACGTGCTCTTCAGTGCGTGTGGATCTCGCTGGGTTGCTTTTGTCTTGCGGGCTTCTGCTGGGTTTGCCGTTTCCCCTCTGAAGACCGTGGCGTGTGCTTCGCGGCAGCTCGTTCCCTGCCGGATGGGTCATGGAATTCTAAACATGAGGCAGGTAGGCTCGTGGGGCAGCGCGGCGGGCGGCGAGGGCGCCTCCTGCGACCCCTGGGCGTCGCTCCGGAGAACTCGCAGGACGGGCAGACGCCTGGGCACGCCAGCCCGTTTGGCGGAACGACGGGGCTGCATTTTCCTGAGGGAACGAGAGCAGATTTGTGCGGTGCCCCCCGTCCCTCCCACCCCCCTCATCACCCCTTCCCACTTTTTCCTCTGCTGCTGATTGGTGGTGTCAGACAGTCATTGTAAGGGACTTAAGGGCGGTTTGTGGGATATGTAAATGAACGCCCGTTTGCAGTTGCTGGGCTGTATTGTGCGGGGTCTTTCCGGAGCTTTTCGCCTCTGCCCTGTGCTTTAGGTTAGAATAAAGACCACCGAACAACCTGAAGCAGAATTACACGGGGCCCCTTAGCTCGTTTGCCTTCCCGTTCCCAGCGCGCGGCGTGGTTGTGGCTGAGGCGGCCGAACCCGCTCGGAACGAGCCGGGACAGCCCTTCCAGAAAAAGGCAGACTTGGTTTTCTGTGTTAGCAGTTTTGAAACCGTGTTGCTCCTGGACGTGGGAGGACACCCCCGCAAGTAGTGAGCTGAGGAAGGGCTCGGGGTGACTTCAGTGAGTCTGAAAAGAAGTCTAAACCGGCAGCTGCTCCTGTGGCTCCGGGCAAGCCGAGCAAATTCCTTATCAGCCCGGGCACAGGTTTACGGCTTGGCCGTTAGGAAAAGAAAGAGGGTGTAGGCGGCTAAGAAGAGGGGGGTAATTTCCGGCTCAGTCACAGTTAGGGAAGAACCCTATATCGATAACGAACTATTAAGATCCACACTCACAGAACCGAAAGACCAGACTGGGACAACAGGCCAGTGGGCCGGCGAGGGCTGAGCGTTAGCAGAGCAGTGATTGCTTTTGCCAGCCCTGACGCCGTCCGTCCGGCAGGAAAAGTCAGCAGCTTCGCTTGGGCTTCTGAGCGGGCCGGGCCCCCGCCTCCCTGCGCACTTTGCGGGAGGTGATTTGCAGATTCGCGTAGGAAGCAAACCCTCCACTTAGGGGGTGGCGGGGTGGGGGTGAGGGGTGTCGAACTTCCCGGCCCCTTCCTAACAGCCTAAGGAGGTGAGGCACAGGCCCTCGGGCTTCTTGCCCCGTCGCTTGCCCGGCAAGCTTCAACGAGTGCAGGAAAGCCCGGGTAGACGAGCACGTCTGTGTGCGATCAGTCGGTTGCCCTAGTCTTGCCTGCGACCGTGGGGCGGAGGCTCAGTTCCTTTAAGTTCTGCAAACTCACAGTCCGACCCCCTTCATTTTATGTTGAGCAATTAGAGGGGATGGGGGAAAGGAGCGAGACGCCTAAATGGAAAGGATTGGAAAGGCAAACAGGGAATGCAGAACGTTTTTGACAAAGGTCCTTGGCTGGAACAAAGAAGTCATTTGATCCTGTGCGGAGCCACCTGTCCTTTCCTGGATGGTGTCTGAGCTCCATTTTCAGAACCCCTGTTCCCACACAGTTCCTCCGGAGCAGGGGCACTCCCCGTGCCTGGTGCCAAAGGCGTGCTGTCCTGAGCTTGGCATGATTTTTCCCATGCCCAGCTCATTGTGGCATTCACGTGAATTGGAACTCAGCCCAGTACCGGATTGTTGAGGGTACACATGCAGCAACCCCTTCGTTATTTCATGGATGGACAGCTTTTTAATCCCCCGACTCTGCATGTCTAAAGAAACTTTGGTCTGTTGAGTACTTGAAAAAGAATGGGGTGATGGGGTGGGATGAGGGAGGAGAGTGGGACAGTCATGCTCTGCCAAAGGATCGGGTCAGGTGTTCAGCACAGTGTCCCACGACGACAGGGACAAGCGTACACGTGCGAGTGAGGTGGTGTGGTTACCAGCATGGAGTAACCCTAACTTTGAGTTTCGCTTGGGGGAAAATTGGGGCGCCCAGGCTGGTGAATCACACCCACCAGTCTGTGTGTCCTGCCAGCCCTGCAGCCCTGCTGGGTTTGCAGGGTTAACTATCAAACAGGTCCATGTGTCATCAGCTTAGCAATGAAATCCAATCTTTTTGCTGAGGAGTGATCGGTCCCCAGGGCAGGCGGCACAGTGCCCAACAGTGAATGGCGTGGCAGCCAGGAGACCCCTGCCACTGACTTGCCACTGTGGGCAGCCGGAAGTGGCCCGCAGAATTAGAAAGCGGCCTGGCGGGGAGGACACGCAGAGGAGTCGGTGGGGGTTGGGGGGGGGGGAAGAGTGGCGCAGAGGGGTGCTGTTCTCTGAGGGTTCCTAAGGTCATGCTGCCTTAGGCCGAAGAAAAGTATAAACCCCACTGGCCTTTATCAGGAAGCACTTTAAAAAGATTGTGGCAGCCTCTCCCTGCACGGTGATCATAAATGGGACACTTGCCTGAAACTTCCTTGAGAAGGAATTTGCTGTTTTCCCAGGCAAAAGGAAAGGCACAGCCACCTGTTCTAGAAGCGCAGCCAAAAACAACAGGTTTGCCTGTGGCATTCCCACAACTGAAAGTGTCTCCCCAAATAGCACGCCACCCATTGTCCCTTCATGTGCGAAGAACAAATAATTTGTTCTTGAGCTGAAGAAAGAAAATCAAGTTCTTGGGACAAAATCGCTCAGCAGACACACGTTGTGTTTTTAATAGCCTGATGACTTTAGACAGCAGGCCGAGGGAAGGTGTGCTGTTTCTGACTCACAGCGCTGCAGTGGCCTTATGGTGTGCAGGGGACAGTGAGGTCCTTAGCCAGTGCTTTAAGCAGCTGCTAATTCTTGCAAGGCTAGGAGGTTGCTATTGTAAGGGAGCTGTGACTCAGTGTGATTAGCCCATTTTGCATTCTTTAGATTGGAATTAAAATGCCCAAGGACATCTGCTTTAATAATGAATGTCTTTGTATTAATCTTTCCTTTGAGGATTAGAAAGTCCTTTACAGACACAATGTATTTATTCTCTGCCACATCCCCAGAAGAGAACCAGGTGGCAGTTTGATCCTCATTGAACAAATGGTGAAGGGAAGGCAGAGAAAGATGCAGTATAAAGATACGCAGCGAGTCCAGTGCAAGTCGGGGGGTGAATAATAGTGCCCACCTGGAGAGACAGGCTACCTGTGCAGGCTCCGAGGTGCGGTGACAGGCCAGGGATTAAAGCAGAGTTCTCCTCCGCGTGCCTGTTCTGTACCCAGCACGTAGTGTCCCAAATAGGCTTGATCTCCTTCATTTGCAAGTCAAGCCAGTAAAAGTTTCAAAGGCATTTCTGTTATTTGTCCCAGCAGTGAGATCAGGCAGCTTTCCTGATGCTGTAACTGACTGGAATTTAGAATATGTATCTGAGAAATGTTCCCTTTCAGCAGCTGTTAGGTGTTTGCACGTACTTTGGAGCGCCAATATTTTCAGCACACAGTAGAATTTTTATTTCTTCCCTATCTCTCCTTTTCAGGCAATGTTATAACCGTAAGACTTGCTGACAGGTTAAAGATGCTTATTGGTTGTTTTGAAAAAAATTTTTTTCTGAGTTGGCTTTTTCTTGCCATTCATTATGACGTATGTTCGTAGTTTGCTTGGCTAGGGACCGCGTAGGCTGCAAGCAAATCCTTTAATTGGTAGTTGCATGTTATCCGCAGACATTCCAGCAACTTTGAAAGCTAAGCAGGTACGTGGATGTCTCCTGGCTTTTATTTGGTAAATAGCCATCCAGAGCAGCTATGGCAACCTGGGCTGTGCGTTGGCCAAGAGGGGGAGTTGGGCCACTGAACCAAGAGTCATTTGCTTGATTAGAGAAAGGTGGGGCCCATCAGGACCTTTCTGAAGCCCCGTGATTTGAGGCTCCCAGTTGATCCAAATCATTTGGATTTTTCCTCCGTAGACAAGCAGAATTAATGACTAACCATGACCAGAGTATTTGGCACATGTAATTTAAATGCTTTATAATCAAGCGGTTGCTACTTTCAAAAAGCAGCTTGTAAAATGAAAGGCAAGTCCACCCAGTTACATCAGCATCCCTGGGGTGCTCGGCGTGAATGTTTGTATTTTCAGAACTCGGTGGTGTTTTGGGAAGAAAGCCCACGACCCCTTGGGCGGTGTGCACTTCGGGGACCCACCTGCAGAGGTCAGACTTGAAGTGTCTATGGCGGAAGGGTAGGCGGGGCCGCTCGGGCTGGGGGCCGAGCAGAGGCAGCGTGAACTGCTCTGCTTGTTGGGAACAATTAGTTTGCGAGCTTTCATCTGGTCACCAAAGCCACAGTGGAAACAAGTTCCTTCACGGAAGAGAATATCAGATACGCTGTGATTAAAGAAAAGGCTACAGAGCCAGGTCGCCCGGGAATCTGATCTCCATTTAGATTCCGGGCAGTTTATCAACAGGATTCTTTCTGGCTCATTATCACGTTTCATTTCACATGAAACTCATCTCAGGGCTCTCATTCTACAACGAAAGCCCTGGGATGGCATGTTCTAGAAATTTCTTTAACCAAAAGGCCAACATATTAGGGACCTTTCGGATCCACAAGATTTCCCCCGCTCTGGAGATAAATATTCGGTGGACCCAGATTAGGGTGGTAACGCCTGCAAGAGGTCAGGTGTGGTTAAGGCGCTCAGAAAACAGGTACTGAAAAAAATACTCAGAGGGGACTTTCCTAGCAACAACATCAAAACCCCCTGAGACCTTGTCTGCTCTGTGCTGTAAAAGAGAAGTTCTGGGTGAAAAAGGCAAAAAAGTGGGAGAGGTGCCAAGCATTTGTAGCACAAGTGGGCTTGGGGGTTTTCTATACAGTTGGCGGCTTGTGACGAGTGTTCTCATTTCTCCTGTCATTCAAGGACATATGCCGAGTACTTTCCTAAGTAATATATTCAGTAGTTCATGCAATAAAATCACTTTAAATGGTTATGATCATTTAGCCAGGCCACTCTTGGGCTAGAAACATGATTTTGAATGGTCCCTTCCCTTAAAGAACTTTCAATCTGGTGTACAGCTTATTGTACCAATAGCACAGTGTGAGTTATTCATGGGCAAAATGCCTGCTCATCAGTGCTACATTTGCATGGATAAGAATCCGCTTAACAAATTGTTCATGGTAGCCAAATACTTACCGAACTTAGGGGACTTGAGAAATTACTTGTAATTGTGAAATCAAGTTAATTTTTACCCATGTATCCATTTGTAGATATGTATGAACTCCTAGTTAAGGTAAATTTATTATAATTAGTAAATAGCAATTTAATTACTTGTTCTTCATGGGGGAAAATCCCTCATAGGCAGTCCCCAATCTAAGAATGCTCTGTGCTCTAAGAGTTTGTTGTTTGAGACCTCAGAACATTTTGCAGTGAGAAACGACGCCACGATTGGGACAATCTCAAAACATGATTTAAAAAAATAACCCAGCTGATTGATGTCCAAGTAAGTTCTGGGGTTTGAGGCCATGCCCCTGTGTGATACAGGGCAGAACATAGAGGCACAAAGAGCTGCCATGCTTTTGGTGACCGGCCAGTCTTGGCGATATTGGAAACGGGGAGAGCTTGCACTAGTTCTCGCCGTTGTCCACCCTAAAGTCCCCTGGGTCTCGCCGAGGTGTCGCTCCCAGGCCTCTCTGAGCGTACAGTGAACCGTGTGTTCATAGTTGCCCATCTTCCCACCCTCTCCTCCCCCACCTCCAAACCACAGCCCTGTGTCCTCCAGATAGCCAGCCGTGGAAGGAGATGGCGTGGATGAGCTCAGGCTCCTGCCTCTTAGGCCTGTAACTTGGGACAGACGTCTGAATGGGGAGAGGGTGGGCAGTAGAGCCCGCAGCTGCAAAGCTCACGCTCGCCCTGGCAGGACGTCCGTGGGCCGGGTCGTGCCTGTGGCAGACAGGACTTGCTGCTGTGTCTGCCCGTGGGGTCAGACCTCTTCACTTGTTTTTTTTCTCAGCATCCTGCCTGAACTTGTGGACTCACTGGGGTCTTTGTGAGTGACAGCCAGGGAACCAGCGCGGGTCATGGGAGGGGAGTCCTGGCATCTGGGCTCGGCTTATTATAAGTACACTCTTTGTAAGCTGAGCAGTGTTGGGATTAGGATACGTGGAAAGGAACTGGCTGGAGCTTCCTCTTAGCCACACAAGTCACTGAAAAGGGGTCTCTATTTCCTGTTAGTCATGGGCTTGTCTTGGGACTGAGTTACTCAAGAGCAAGAGTTACATCTGAATTACCTTTAAGTCCCCAGGTCCAGGCGCAGTGCCTGGCACACAGTAAGAATCACTAAGTATTTTACAGGCACGTGCTGGATGAATTGGAGCAGGAACGAGAATGGGAAATGCTTCTGAAGGTCAGACGGGACATGAAGAAGAAAGGGGAATAGAAAGGCTGGGCCAGCACCAGGGACTAAATAGATTGAAATTCGAGAAAAATTTAAAGTATGTTGTGATTGCTTCACCATCTAGTCCATTCGATTGTGTCCTGGGTGAGGACACACCCAGAACGTGGCAGGCAGCTTGGCTTATACTTCCCAGATGGGGCTTAGAAATGGTTAAGAAATGGGGTTTGCCCTCCAATAGCGCCAGGCCCACAAGCCAAGGTGGAGAGAATCGGCTGTTTCCTCTTACTGAGTCCACCTGGTGTCTTAGGCCTTTGGCCCACGTGCAGTTGCTTTATTTTACCAGGCGGGGGGCATGGCCAAGGTCACTCAGCAACTAAGAGAATGTTTCTAGGAGGAGACTAAACTCTTCAACTCTACTCCATGTGTATGGCGGCCACAGTTTCTGCAGTGAAATTCAAGACATACACCGGACAAAGCATTTTCACTGCTTCTGGGTGTGACAGAGCATCTGAGAGTTACGGTGACAATGATGAAATGACAATTGCTGAGAAGTTTAATGGTTTATGGAGACAGTAGAACTAATACATTGTCAAAGGATCCACGATGTAGACTGTGTTATCTGTCATATGTCAAGTTGTGGAGGGTGACCTCAGTTGTATGTTTTTTGCAGTGGTCCTCTCCAAACAAGAGGAGAGGACCTGTTTGTGGACAGAGGGGATTCATCGAATACCCTGCTGAATTACCAATAACTAGATGAATGACCAGATAAAGCAATGTGTCCATGGAAGACATCACCAAATATTGGAAATGTATTTATTTGCACGGGATCAGGTCTTCTGTAGGAGATGCATTGAGAATTCACACAAAGAGTACCAGTTAAAAGTTTAGTATGTGTAGGTTGAAATTTTAGCACAGAGAAAGGCTTTAGCCTTCATCAGGAGCAGAAAGGTATGAGCAGCTTCCCGTGTTTGTCTATATAGCCTTTGCTTTGACTGCAGAGAAGTGTGAAAATGTCAGGGAGTCAAAACTAGGAGGATGGTGTTTACACAGAAAAACGTTTAAGGGATGAGAGGAGTCCTTTCTCTATATGCATTGATTAGCTTTGTGGAGGTGGTGCAAGAGCATGAGCTGGACAACTAGAAGGGAGAAGAAGGTGTGAGCTCTTTTAGTCAACATACGGGAAAGGCAGACTAGAGAAACTGGCTATTTGGTGAGTGAGGTTTTTTCCCATCGGTCGATGTATAATTTAAAGTGGATTTCTGAAGAGGTACTGATGCTGTTGGCCTTTTTGTGTGGCTCCGAGTGAAAGGAGGAAAAAGAGTCATCATAACTGATTGAGAGGGGTATGGCTTTCTGAATAGAGAACCCGAGAGTAGACTGTCAGATAATGAATATTTATTGCTTAATGCTTCTCAGCCCGGCCGAGACACTTTCTGCACATTTGTAGCATTTCCCCTTTCTAACATTTCAGCTGTCAGAATTGAAGGGTTCCCATGTAAAGTACATTGTTTTGGTTTAGCTAACAAAGGGAGTGGTAAGACATGAAGTGTTTGTGACAGCCCCGAACACTGATAACAGAAGACAGTAATGCCTGCAGACACGGCCGACAGGGTAAAATTCTGGGAGCAAAAATGCTTATTATGTTAGGCCAACGTGCTTTGACCTAGTTCTGCTTTTCTGCTTGGAAATTATGTCAGGATTAGTTACATCATCCCCGAGGATGAGCAATTTCACATTCTTGTTTATTTCAGCATCATTTTGTTAGTTTTATATATTTAGTTCTGACCTCCAAGAGGCCAGACTAATCCTCATTGACTTGCATTTCCCATTTCGAAGGCATCTTCTGCCTGATCAAGAGGATTTTCTGTATTAACAGAGTCGAAGATGCAGTCTTCAAAGATCTTCATTTCTCCTTGATCAGGAGCCACTGCTGTTTCTGAGGCTCCAAGAGGCCAGCCAGCGTTTTGCTGATTAGAATTAGTCTTTCTTTCTTTGTCTTATGGGGAGGGGCAAAAAACAAAACAAAAAAAAAACAAAACCAAGACCAGGAGGTGGACGGGACCGGTCCCAGCTCATCATCCCTGTTTGCCCTTTGCACATTTCTGCTTTATTCATCCAGTAGAAACTGGCTCAACGGGTTTTTCCCATTTAACATTTTTATTGAATAATTTTTAAAATGAATTATTTCCTCAGTTGATTTCAAACACATTTTCCCCCCTGCCATTTAATACTTTATATCAGCAGGGAAAAGAACCGTTTAATTCTTGCATACATTTATGAATTCAAATCTTCAAAGAGTGTGAGTTCTTCCAGTGATCAACTTACATCAAATTTACAAGTATAATTTGCTACCAGATGACCTTGAATGGTTTTGGGTGCACATGTTGCAGCATTCCTTATTAATAAATGCAATCAGCCAGAAGCCCACAACACTATGTCTTTGTGGTTCCTCTTCAAAAATGGACGATTTGCTCTTGTTTTCTAATTAAATCCTTTTGTTGTTACATCTTTTGCAAATCCTGTCTGAATGAGGAAAACCTAAGAAACAAACTGAATTTTAAGCAGGTAAACTGCTGATGGGCTGCGTGGGTCCTTTAAAGAAACAGGATGAATGTAATTGGGGTAGACACAAGTCCTGTGATCCTCGGGGTCTTCAAGCATTGTTTTAAGACTGTCAGCTCAGAGTATGATTTCTGTGTCTGCTCCTTAGGCAAATTCGAACACTGGTATCTCGAAGGAAAACTTCCTTAGAGGATTTCTGAAATTCTTAATTGATATATAGACATCGTCACTCCTAAGCTGCCCAAAGTTGTGAAATCCGAGGGCTGTCCAGAAAGCATCCAGCCCTGTGATAAAAAACAGAGGCATTGGTGGCTGGGGTTTTTTCTAGACAGCCCTCGTATATCATGTCCCCAATAGTGATATCCGTTTCTGGGTATCGATGGCAGACTCCCAGCAGTTCTTCTGATTATCGTAGGCAGGTACAGATGTAGTGCCCTTATCTTGCGTAGATAGTGGCCTTCATTTATGTGTACTATTTGCACCCTCTCATCTCCCAGCTTCCAATGTATCTGGGGCATTGCACAGAGCTCCCCCTCCCCAGCTGCAGAGCAGTCCATTGCAGCAGGGTTCCAGAATTCATCTGACCCTTCCCCTCCCGGTGCCTTGTGGGTTGCGCGCACTTCTTTGTCATTAAGACAACATCCATAGAAAAGCCCCCTTAGCATGGGAGGCAGAAGGGGCATTGCGGGTGCGAAAGGTGCTGGCAGTTTTGCATTTCGATGACCAAGGAAATTGCCTACCCAGCATGGGGGGGGGGCCTCCCCAAGAGAGTGCCTTGTCCCCCTTGGGCATCTTTGCTTGCTTGATACATGGAAAGACGTGTCCCCGTGCAGCTTCACACTTCTTTTGTAAGTGATGTTGAGCATCTGTGCACGGATTTCAAGGCCGTTCGCATTTCTTGGGCAGTGTCTGTTCACATCCTCTGTTTTGGATTGTTCTCGACACTCACTTTTAGGCTGGCTTTATCGTCATTCTCCAGAGTGCTATACCTTGTCGACTGTATGTCTTGTTGACTGTTCCCAAGTGTGTTAGAAGTAATTCCAAAGGGAGTCCTGTAGTAACACAGCTCATTCTACAAAGCTCACATCAGCAGCACTGTGTCACAGAGGGCCAGGCCCCGAGGCCTGGGCGTGGCTTCTCCGCTCTCCAGCGGCCACTGCCGAGGGGCCGGGCTGTCCTAGCACAGCCGCCTCCGCGTGCGGGAAGCTTGCCCCCCAGGGTCCTGTCGGGGAGGGGGCTTGTGCTGCTAGTGCTCAGTTTGTTGGAATTGCGACCATTTTCGGTCAGGAGGTTCCACTTTAAATCCCCAAGGCCCTGGAAGCGTCTCTAGGGAAATAGTCCTACTTTTCCTCCCAGAAAGCAAACGTCGCGCTGTGTCGTTTGGAGGGGTGGTCCTGCACCGGCCTTCTGGAAGACGGGGGCTTCATGGTGGAGAGCAGGCGCGTGGGTCTCGGGTCCCACGTTCTCCCTGAAAGCAGGAAAGGCGTGTGGTGCTTCCCAGCGTGCACAGGCACCCACCGCCGCCTGCGCCGGCCCCGGCTCCTTGCTTGTGTGTGCTTGCAGGGGCCCCCCTGTAAAACACACAGCCACAGCACTCGGGGTGTATGAAGGCGCGTGAGTTAGTATTTGTCCACCACTTGGAATAGCACCCAGTGCAGAGTAAGTACCGTGTAAGTGTGTGTGAACTAAGTTATAGGGTGCTGGTTATCGAGAATCGTGGAGGGGCTGACACACTTTACCCGACTTGGCCAGCCAACGACGTCGCCTTCTACTGTTTCTCCGATGTTGACAGAAGACATGAGACTCCCGGGTCAGAGACAAAGGACTGTCTCACTCGTGACATAGCAAGTAGCATGGACTGTATGTTCGCATTGGTTCGCTTCGCCCCCCAGGGCCCATAGGCCAGCACAGGTGGGTGCTATGCAGGCAGTGGTTATGCCTGACAGGTGTGCATCCTAAGCTGAGGGAACCCGAGTCTCTCAGAGTGGACAGTAAGCATGCCTGCCCACTGCTCTGGAGAGAGACACTATCTGTATCTTCCAAGCCCACCTACTGGACAGAAGTGCTTGGAAAGATAGTCTGGGACAAAGGCCAGCGGTGCCTCTGCTGTAAGGTGTGCAACGTGCCAGGGCTCCGTGGAGAACTTCCTCCCAATTGTAAGCAGCCACCGAAGTGTCTTCCAGCCTTCGCTCACAGAGCCCTGAGTTCCACAGAGGACAGCCGCGTGGGGCAGGAGGGGAGAGAGCTTTCACGCACACAGGAAGCGGGAAGGGGTGAGGGAGGACGGGCTGTCCTCTAGTTTCCTGCCGTTCAACCAGAAGAGCCCAGATGTTTTATTCTCCTTTTCCGAAATATTAGGCTTCTGATTAAGATTTCATTTGAACAAAGGCACCTTTCTTTCAGGAAAAAAATGAAAATGCCAGGTTTGGTACAGTGCTGTTTGACATTATTTTGACAGCGATAAAACACTGCGGAGTTAAGAGAAGCACTCCAGGCAGCAGATTTGAAAGCACAACCTCAGAGACCCTTGGGTGACGACGCTGAGGTGCCACTTCCTAGCTCATGACCTTGGGTTGATTTCTTAAGCCTTTCAAGTTTTCTTACCTATGAAGTGGAATGCTGTCACCAACTCATAGGGTTTTTGTAATGACTAACTAAAGAACTATATATCAAAGATGAAATATAAAGCACTTAGTACTGGTTATGTTATCAGGCATTAAGAAATGTTCGGTTACCTTTTATTTTCCGGCAAAGAAACTTAAGGTCTCAGAGAAGCTGGGTTTTATGGATATTTCCACTTGTCAGCCTCTGAATGAGTACACACACACACACACACAGGCATGTATATCTGCACATATGTGCACACAGTGGAGGGGTAATGTATTACATGGGTGTAATGATATGAAGGTATCTCTTCAGGCAGATATCTATATGTGTGTGCACACATATGTACAAATGCATATACATTTGCATGTATACATACAAATATCCCTGTAAAGCATGAGAAAAAGGTAATTTGTTGCTAAAAGTACACCTTTATAGGACAAATTCTCCTAATATGCTAAAATAATGCCAAATCTCATTAATAGACATGATCACTTATCGGTAGTTTTCATGTATTAAGGGAAAAAATTACTCTTGACACTTGTTGAGACAGCAAGGAAGACTGTCCGGGACTATTGTGATGGCGGCAGGGGAGAGAGGTGGGACTCGACTCCAAATACAGCACACCGGCCAGGATATATAGTTCTTTAGTTAATCATTACATAAACCCTATGACAGGAGGCAGCAAGGACGGGCGCGGCCTGCTAGACCGACGTCACGGGGTTCTTCCCGAAGGCAGCAGGCCAGGGAGGTCCGATGTCAGTGGTGGGGACGCTCTCTGAAGGGACTGGAATAGGATTACTTTTTATGTGTATACCAATTTGTTTTCCGGTTTTGTTGAAATATGATTGGCATACGGCCGTGTATAAGGTTAAGGTGTACAATGTAATACTTTGACTGACGTATATCGTGAAATGGTTACTTACGAGAGGTTAGTTAACATCTATCGTCTACATAGATACAACCCCCCCCCCCAAAAAAAAAAAAACAACCCTTAAAAAACAAAGAAGACGATGGTCTCCATTGTGTGAGAACGCTTAGGATTTACTGTCTTAACAGTGTTCATATATAGTGTTAACTGTCGTCGTCGGGCTGCACTTTACATCCCCAGTTCTTACTTGTCTATTGCTAACACTGGGGTGTGTGGGCCCAGCAAAGACAGGCCAAGGTCAAGGCCTGGTCAAGAGGAGGGCTCAGAGGAGCCTGACTAAAGTTTGGTTAAGAGTCTTTGTCACCTAGCAGAATCCGAGAAAGCATTTCTTAATCTGTTTTATTCTTGACAACTGCTAAATTGTTTTACAATATTACATACCTTGTATTTAAAGCTATACTCAGAAATGAAATTGCATTCATGCTTGTGTACATGCATTTATGTCCTTAAAGCAAAAACAGAAATACTAAGCAGAACAGTAAACACCAAAGGTGGAATTAGGAAAGAATTCTTTCAGAGGCGCTTAAGACTGCCACCCCGAAGCTAAGAGCCCTACCGACCAGCTCTGTGACTGTAAATGTGGCCACTTGGACACTCTTGTTTCCCAGGGCTCTGTGGGTACAGAAATGTGGTTTTTCAAAAGCCTTTGCATTCTGAAATAATTCTACGTCTATAGGAAACTGCAAAACAATGTACCAGGAGGACCCACGTGCCCTTCGCCCGCCCTCAGCCTCCGACAAGCAGGGACCTAATCTTCATTTCTATCATCTTGTCACTTTGAGAGTGTCACATTAATGTGATCATGCAGTATGTAACCTTTGAGATTGGCATTTTTTAAAACTCAGCATAATTCTCCGGAGGTCCATCGAAGTTGCACGTGTCAGTAGTGTGAGCCTCTTTGTTCCTGAGTCGTATTGGATGGTGCGGATGTGGTGCAGCTTAACTGTTCGCGCTGCTCAAAGATACTTGGGTTGTTTCTGGTTTGGGGCTATTACAGTAAAGTTGCTGTGAACATTTGTGTGCAGGATTTTGTGTCACCATGAATTTCCATTTCTCTGGGATAAATGCCCAGGAGTTCGACTGCTGGGTCAGGTGCTAAGTGCGCGTTTGCAATACACTGCCCAGCAGTTTGGCAGACCGACTGAACCATTGTGCATTCCCACCGGCAAAGCACGGGGTCCAGTTCCCGTGCACCCTCCCCAGCATTCGATGCTGTGGCCATTTGTATGTGAGCCATTCTGGTAGGTATGTAGTGGTTTCTCATTTGTATTGGTTTTTAACAGGTAAAGGAATACTTCATAGTCCAACGTAGGTGTATTCAATACTACCTCGTAGGTAAACTCACACCCACATGAGCCTATCTTGCTGCATGACTGAATTGTCAGAATTCCCCGTGATTGCTGCATCTTGAGTTGAGCCCTGGCTAAAATATTGATGAGGAAATAAGAGCAGTGCTGTGTCAAATACGTCTTTAAACACTAGCTTGGTTTTCAGTTTATACTCTAGGAAACACAGAGAATTGATACTGACTCAAGACATGGCAGACTCATACTTCATGCACATTCACTTTGGGGAATAGACACACTTAAATCAGGAAGAATGACCAAATTGGCATACTAATATAGTAAAAATAATTATCATCTAAGATACTACTTATTCTTTACCTTCAATTATATTTACAGGGTAAAAATAAAATATATTTATTATATCAATATATTGTAAAAATATTTTTTCTATTTTAGAATTAAAAGTGGGTGAAATAATTACCATTGAAATATTATAAATAGTATTCTTATTAGTATTATAATTAAAATATGTACCTTATGTTTGCATTTAATTTACAAATTACCTGAGACAAGAATAAACTATAACTGCATGTTGAAAGGAAATATTTCTACATCAGTTATACAATTTTAATTCCACTTCTGTTTTTTACTCTGGCCTCAGTTTGTTAGTGACAGGATGTGAGTTGTTACAGTGTGCTGGAAGATTTGGACAATATCATTAATTCCCAGCTATAATGGCCCTGCCTGTTAAATGTCACCGTTGAGTTGTATTGTCATACAAATGCCCCAGGAAGGCTGACCCAGTCCAGAGTAGAGCCTTTCTCAGGGATAGACATTGAAAAAGTTCCTGGAGGTCTCGCTGTTTGTAGATGAGGTATGTCCCAAAGTGTTCTTGTTTTGTTTTGCTTTTTTATGTGCTTGTGATCCCAGCAGACTAAACCCAAGTGACACTTAAATACAACTGAGGCTCTTGGGAGTATATGAGTTTTAATAAGAAAATTAACCAAGAAAAAATACACTGAAATACAGATTGACTCCCAAAGTAATAGACTATGAGGTTGGACAGTTAATTTCATAAACTCATCCTGGAAGAAGTGCTGCACCCCTCACTGCTGACCATCACTGCGGTCACCTTCAAAGTGCTCCCCTTGGGAAGCTGTGCACCGATGCCATCAGAGCTATTGTCATACCTTGCCAAGGTTATGACATCTTGTTGTTTGTACAGGGCTGCCAACGTAAGCGCAACAGTGGCAAGTTCGTGGACTTAATTGTCAGGGTTTGAGGACAACGACAGCTCTGATGGCCATTCCAGAAAAAGAGTTCCAAAATTGCTCTGAAGGGCGGATGGGGTGCTGGCGTAGGTGCACAACTTCCCCAGGGGAGCACTTTGAAGGTGACTATGGTGATATTCAGCAGTGAGGGATGGAGCACTTTTTCTAGGATGAGTTCACGAAATTAATTGTCCGACCTCGTACATTTGTAAAGGTATTAGTTTCATAGTATGACAAGTAATACTGAAAAATACCTGAAAATACTTGACTGTGTAAAAAGTGTCCAAAGAAATTTGTAGACTTTGCTGAAAGAAGGCTTTGGAGGAAGAAATATTATATCCAGATGAGACAAGGAAAGGACCCTCCTTTGTTTATAGGAGTGTAGAGAGGAATTTTGACTTCGAAAGTAAAAATACATATTACTTCCTCGGTTCGAATCACCCTTCTTGTAGGAAACGATACCTGTTTTCCTGTTAGCACTGTGAAGTGCTAACATTATGACTCAACGCGTCCTTCATGCAACTTCATTTAAGATCGGTGTTACAGGGACACATGCACACTTCCATGCCCCACACAGTCCTTGTAAGTGGAGCAAGAGGTTCATTGATTTTTGGAGTTACACAGCAAAGCATTGCTAGTACCCAAAGTAACATACCTCTAGTTTCCACCATTGCCTGACAAGCTCTCTTTTAAGGTACAGTGACATGATAGAACCCCGGTAATGTCACCTTGGTCCCCAGCCATCTTTGCCTTCCTTTATATGCAAGGATTGTATAAGGTGACCTTTTAGGGTTATAATGTCTTCCTACAAATTGGGATTATTGGTTGAGGTGTTAATAGCCAGCTGAATGTTCATTCAAATCGGTAAAATGTCAGTAAAGGAAAAAAAAAAAGACTTCAGTTTTTTAGCAGTCTTTTAAACAAGTCTGTGAATAAGTCCTTGAAACTTCTGCCGTGGCTGGTCTGAATTTTCCTCAATGCGTAGAACACAACTTATTTACCTATCTGTTGAGAATATGGATTCCTGAATGAATTAATGGAAAGTAAATTTTTAAAATGTGACATATTGGTTATTTGGGATGAATGTCACTTCCATGAAATGGAACATCAGAGTCGAAGCTGTGGTGTAGGGGGGTTATCAAATAGTCTATCTGGTACTAACCCTTATCGGAACCTTTCAGGTTATGACGTGGTAAGAAAGCAATATTCCATATAAGAAAAGATTTGTCAGTCTTAAAAATGTGGATAACAGAGGCAATTCGGACTTTTTTCTGATCACAAAGCCTTAAAAGCATTTCAAGCTGTACGTTAGTTTTGAGATTTTTAACTTTGAACCAAGAGGAGAAAATGGAATTTCAAGAAAAGAAGATTACGTCTGATTAGTTCCAGCCTAAGGCAATGGAACGCTTTTAGATTTTAAATTATTGTGTTCTTGATAATTAATGTCAAGGTAGAGTCTTCCCTGTGGGTCATGATTTTCTTGTTAAAAAACATATACTGCCTCATGTTGTTAAATTTCAAGTTTTTCCATGGAGCTCTTGTCTAATGGTTATTTTTAAGAATGTCTCTATAAAAAGTATTTACCATTCAAATTTTCATATATGAATAGATTTTTTTTTCTTTTTAATTCCAAAGACTACTTTTGGCCTTTTGCCCAAATACCTTTTTTTTTTTTTTAAAGGACATAATTTTCAATATCTGGACAGGTGAAAAATCTCTTAACATTAACCTGTAAATGTTAACTAATGCTTTTCTTTGCATCTGCTAAATTACTGTGTAAATGCTTTAAAAATTATGTGACCATTGACATCTTTATCACTTTCAAAAACATAGCACTCTTTGGGGTTGAACCATCATAGCTGCTTTAAACTAAAAACCTCCCCAGCGGGGTTTCCTACCACCACCCTTGCCACAGGCTACATCCCTGGGACTCGAAGGTCCTTGGTTCATTTCCTCGTACCTTGTCCTCTCTGAATTCCTGTACTGTCACCAGCACCCCCTTTCCGATGGCCCCGGGAATGCTAGCACA
Source organism: Lyroderma lyra (assembly GCA_004026885.1). NCBI lineage: Eukaryota > Metazoa > Chordata > Mammalia > Chiroptera > Megadermatidae > Lyroderma > Lyroderma lyra. The sequence goes on along the minus strand of PVJL010010150.1, from coordinate 3,409 downwards.
GGAGGGGGTTCTCACGGGGCCCATTCCGGTTTGGGACATAACTCACAGGTACAGAGTTTGTCTGCAGTTAAAATCTCTGCGTCTCCCTGTGGCTCTTCCCCGCGGCTGGCCTCCTCTCCACGGCGCAGACACATGCCGTTCCTCTGTTCCCTGACAGCACTTCAAAGGCAACGCCAACAGGGCCTTCTGGGGCGTTTTTCTAGGTTAAATATGCCCAGATGTGTTTGATTTGGACCCTATCCTTTAGGATCAAGCAACGTTAGTAAGTACAAATGTCCAACAGTTCAATGATCCGCCTGTGGCAGGGACTCACCTGATTGGAGGACAGAGATGCCATTCAGCTTCTAATACCCAGTGAGCGCACAGGCGCCGTTGAAACCTCCGGCCTGCGCTGGAGAGGCTGCGCCCACCTTCCTTCTGCAATGGAAATTCTGAGTCTTCGCTAGTGAGTGCGCAGTAACACGATGGCAGCCATCTAGGTGCTGAGAAAAACATGCCTTAATGGAGAGAGTTTGAATTTTGTTCCCTTTGCCTGCCTGATATTCCATGGAAATTCGCAGTATCTTGGTGGCGTGCGTTAGAGGACTCAAAATAGTAATCAAATAGAGGAGTCCTAACATGGGAGAGAAGAAAATGGGGGGGGGGGCAGATGAGTAGGAATAGAAGGGAATGGGGAGTCAGGAGCTTTCTCCAGCTATCTGAAAAGTTGAAGGCAACTTAAATGATTTTGAACATCTTAAGAAATGACATCATCTTTACATAAAAGACTGGGACCCTGGAAAACACACAATGTGTTGGCCATAAGCTGTTGAGGGGCTCACAGACAGATCAAGCCGGCATCTAACGAAAAGAAAGGTTGTGAAGCGCTGGCTCAGGAACTCGGGGTGTCTTGTTCCCCGCCTCGCACAGCTCCTGCCGTAGCCCAGGTGCTCCCTGAATACTTGCTGAGTAAAGGACAGAAGGAACGCGTGGTGGCAGAGCGGTGCCCTGGGTGGCATTGCTCAGACTGGGGGGCAGCCCTAGGGATGACAGAAAAGTTCGTAGGCTCTTCGTATCATTTCCAAAAATTCAGTGGGAATTTGTACAGTCACTGCTTTTAAATGGTTATTTGTATCAGGTACTTCGAACCCTGGGGTTTTGTGAAGTTCAAAGTGAAGAGTTTTAAAGAATATTAAGGGAGCGAAGCCAGCCATACAGGGCCCCCCATATATTGTATGCTGTATCTATATGAGATGCCCAGAAAAAGCCGATTTCATAGAAACAGAAAGTAGATCAGTAGCTGCGAGGAACTAGGACAGGAGGATGGGGAGCGCCTGCTAATAGGTGTGGTGTTTCTTCTTGGGGTGATGAAATGTTCTGGAATGAGATAGTTAATGGTTGTACAACTCTATAAATATACCAAAAGCCACTGAACTGTGCGCTTTAAATGGGCGAGTTTCTGATCTGTGAATTATACTTCAGTAGAACTTCTTTTAAATCATAAGGGGAGCACTAGCATTGAAAGTGAGAGGCGGGGGTCCTTAGTGGTTAGAATGTCAGGAACTACTTGCTAATTTTATGTAGATTTTAAAATGCACAGATTGAAATACTCCTGCCCCATCTGAAGGGCACAAGCAGAACATTGCTGTAGCCACAGAGACGGGAGGCAGGCTCTGCTATCGGTGACTTCCTCCTTCCTCAACCCTGGGAATTAGGAAAGGGGGTGTAAGTAGGAGTGTCACCAGGCCAGTGCTCACAGACCTCCGGGCTCTGGGCAACTCCATGCTCTCACCGGGCAACGTTTCCAGCTGTTTGCACCATTCTCATACCACATAAATCTAGGACAGGGGTCAGCAGACTTCTTCATAAAGGCCAAAGAGCAAATATTTTGGGCCTTGTGGGCCATCAGTCTTCTGTCAACTCTTCAACTCAGCCATAAACAATAGGTAAACGATGGAAGGCAACCGCACTCCCCAAAATGCCTTATTTATGGACACTGAGATTTGAATTCCATATAATCTTCACATTGCAAAATATGATTCCTGATTTTTTTTCAACCCTTAAACGATACAAATCACTTCTTGCTCGCAGACCACACAAAACAGGCAGAGGGCCAGAGTTTGCAGAGCCTGGTTCTAGGCTAATGGCTTAGAAAGGTGCTCAACTAATCAGCAGGTTGTTGTGAAGTGTGTTACATTCCTTAAGCCAGCGGACAGCTTAAAGCAATAAATAATGCTCTATTGTGTTTAAAGGCCAAGCTACTGAGAGACTCAATTGCAGTAGTCAACTTTTTAGCAAATTATGAAAAATCAGCTAGTAGGATCTCTTCTAAAGAGTATTTCACGCACAATAATGCTACTTTGTATGGTTTTATTTTTGAGTCAGGGAAACTATGGATATCTTGAACATAGGTCATTAAGAAGTCTGCCAAGGCTGTGAATTTAAAGCCCTGGGAATTTTTCATTGCCCCTGGCTGCTGAATTTTAACAGCAAACTCATTCATTAAGTTCACATTTTTTCCAGCTACCAACAATGCTTCTTTATACTTTATCTGCATTTGATACACTTCCAGAAAGATGATCTTTAATTTGACTAATGAGTGCACCATTGTTATTTTAATGACAAGTCATTTATGGAAAGAAGGCTCTTCAGCAAGTGCATTTCTTCTGTCTGGGAGTGGAAGTCCCCCGTTGTCCAGCACGCACTGGAGCAGGTGTTGCTAGAAGGTTCCTGCAGGATGCAGCTGCCAAGACACGGCCATGCTGCCTGTGTGATGCACTGCAAATGCACAAGAAACCGTTTGAGGTGTGTCCGCAGTTTATATTACACTTTCTGGGTTTGTTTTCCGAGTTGAGCACAATTGAGAAGTTAAAGAACATGGAGATTTGGGGGCGGTCTACCCTATTCCCCATAACCCCCAGATATTCCCCTTGGTTCTGTCATAGAACTGTTGGAGCTATTAATTTGAAGAAAAATGAAACCTGTATTCATGAGGATCATAGCAGAATTCAGGGGAAAAATCAAATGTTGAGCTCACCACAGTTTTCAGCATAAACTTCACTGTTGAACTGATTTTTTGATTCGTAATTAAGTCAGGTGCCCACTGAGGCCACAGTTTTCAGCAGACTTAGATCTCCAAGATGAATTAAACATGAGTTCTGTCCTCAGGGGACTTATGATTTATTCAACTTAACAGAAATACCCTAATAAATATGGCAACTGCAGACCTTCCTAATCATAAAACTTTTCCCTTATGTTAGTATGTATACGTATATCAGGTATGTGTAAGGTATATAAAGTACATAAGGTATATACACAATGTATATGAAATATATAAAGTATACAAAGTGTATACATAGGGTATATGATGCATATATACATGATGTACATATAGTCTGAGGTCTGACAATTAAGTTCACGAACTTGCCAC